>JAKSZT010009116.1:82102-93726 GCA_026826555.1 Tolypeutes matacus | reverse complement strand
GGTATCTCATTGTAGTTTTGATTTGCATTTCCCTGATAGCAAGTGATGTTGAGCATTTTTTCATGTGCTTTTTAGCCATTTGTATTTCTTCCTTGGAGAAGTGTCTTTTCAGGTCACTTGCCCATTTTTTAAATGGGTTGTTTGTCCTTTTATTTTCAATGTGTAGGATTTCTTTATATATGCAGGATAATAGGCTCCTATCAGATATGTGGTTACCGAATATATTTTCCCTTTGGGTAGGCTGCCTTTTTATTTTCTTAATAACATCCTTTGAGGTACAGAAGTTTATAATTTTGAGGAGATCCCATTTACCAATTTTTTCACTTGCTTCTCGTGCTTTGACTGTGAAGTTCATGAAACCATTTCCTATTCCACGGTCCTGTAGATGTTTCCTTACATTATCTTCCAAGGTTTTTATGGTTCTGGTTCTTATATTTAGATCTTAGATCCAGCTTGAGTTGATTTTTGTATAAGGTGTGAATTGTATTCTTCTCTCATTCTTTTGGATATGGACATCCAGTTCTCCAAGCACCACTTGTTAAAGAAACCACTCTCTCCCAACTGAGTGGGCTTCGTGGACTTGTCAAATATCAGATGACTGTATATGCGAGGATATATATCAGAAATCTCAATCCGGTTCTATTGATCAGTAGGTCTATCCTTGTGCCAATACCACACAGTTTTGAACACTGTAGCTTTGTAGTATGTTTTAAAGTCAGGTAATGTGATACCTCCAACTTCATTTTTCTTTTTCAATATATCTTTGGCAATTCGGGGCCACTTGCCTCTCCAAATATATTTTGTGGTTAGTTTTTCCAGTTCCTTAAAAAATATAGTGTTGACTTTTATTGGGATTGCATTAAATCTGTAGATTAGTTTGGATAAGATGGACATCTTGATGATGTTTAGTCTTCCTATCCATGAACAGGGAATATTTTTCCATTTATTAAAGTCTTCTTTGATTTCCTTTAACAGTGTTGTGTAGTTTTTTGTATATAAGTCCTTTACATATTTGGTTAAATTTATTCCTAGGTATTTGATTCTATTAGTTGCTATTGTAAATGGTATTTTTTTCCTGATTTCCTCCTCAGTTTAATGGTTATTGGTGTACAGAAATTCTACTGATTTTTGAGCATTGATCTTATAGCCTGCAACGTTACTGAACTCCTTTATAATTTCTAGAAGACTTGTCGTAGATTTCTCAGGGCTTTCTGTGTATTGAATCATGTCATCTGCAAATAATGAAGTTTTTACTTCTTCTTTTCCAATCTGGATGCCTTTTATGTCCCTTTCTTGTCTCAGTGCTCGTTCAAGTACTTCTAAGACAATGTTAAATAGAAATGGTGATAGTGGGCATCCTTGTCTTGTTCCCGAACTCAGAGGGAAGGCTTTTAGGATTTCACCATTGAAAATGATGTTAGCTTTCGGTTTTTCATATATACCCTTTATCATTTTCAGAAAGTTTCCATATATTCCTATTTTTTTAGTGTTTTTATGAGGAAAGAGTGCTGTATTTTGTCGAATGCTCTTTCAGCATCTATAGAGATGATCATGTGATATTTTTCTTTAAGTCTGTATATGTGGTGTATTACATTGATTGATTTTCTGATATTGAGCCATCCTTGCATACCTGGGATAAAACCCACTTGGTCATGGTGTATTATCCTTTTGATATGTTGTTGAATGCGATTAGCAAGTATTTTGTTAAGGATTTTAGCATCTAGGTTCATTAGAGAAATTGGTCTGCAATTTTCCTTTATTGTGCTATCTTTATTGGGTTTTGGTATTAGGGTAATATTGGCATCATAGAATGAATTAGGTAATATTCCTTCTACTTCTAATTTTTGGAAGAGCTTAAGTAGAATTGGTGTTAGCTCTTTCCGGAATGTTTGGTAGAATTCAGCTGTGAAACCATCTTGTCCTGGACTCTTCTTAGTTGGGAGGTTTTTAATGACTGAGTCTATCTCTTTAATTGTAATTGGACTGTTGAGTTCATCTATTTATTCTTTCATCAATGTCGGCTGTTCGTGGGTTTCTAGAATGTGTCCATTTCCTCTAAATTGTCATTCTTGTTCGCATATAATTTTTCAAAGTATCATCTTATGATACTCTTTATTTCTGTGGGGTCAGTAGTGATATCACCTTGCTCATTCCTTATTTTATGTATTTGCATCTGTTCTCTCTTTTTCTTTGTTAGTCTGGCTAAGGGTTTGTCAATTTTGTAGATATTCTTGAAGAACAGGCTTTTGGTTTTGTTTAGTGTTTCCAGTGCTTTCTTATTCTCTATTTCATTTAATTCTGCTCTAATCTTTGTTATTTCCTTCTTTCTACTTCCTTTAGGTTTAGTTTGTTGTTGTTTTTCCAATTCCTCTAAGTGTGCAGTTAGGTCTTCAATTTTAGCTCTTTCTTCTTTTTTAATATATGAATTTTTGGCTATGAACTTCCCTCTCAGGACTGCTTTCGCTGCATCCCATAGATTTTGATATATTGTGTTGTCGTTTTTATTGGTTTCAAGGTTGTTACTGATTTATTTTGAAATTTCCTCTTTGACCCACTGATTGTCGAAGAGTGTGTTGTTTAACTTCCATATCCTTGTGCCTAACCTTTTTCTCTGGCCCTTAGTGATTTCCAACTTCATTTCGTTGTGGTCAGAGAAATTGCTTTGTATAATCTCAATCTTTCTGAATACATTGTGTATTGTTTTGTGGCCTAGCATGTGGTCTATTTTGGAGTATGTTCCATGTGCACTCAAGAAGAATGTAAATCCCACTGTATTTGGGTGTAGTGTTCTGTATATGTCTATTAAGTCCAAATCTTCTAATGTATTGTTGAGTGCCTTAGTTTCTTGATTGATTCTCTGCCCAGATGTTCTGTCTAATGATGATAGTGGTGTGTTGAAGTCCCCTGCTATAATTGTAGAGGAATTTATTTCTCTTCTTAGTTTTTCCAGAGTTTGCCACACGTATTTTGAGGCACCTCGATTAGGTGCGTAAATGTTGATGATTGTTCTCTCTTCTTGAGAGATTACTCATTTTCCTAATATGTATTGTCCATCTTTGTCTCTTAGAATAGTTTTGCATTTAAAGTCTATTTTGTCTGATATTAGAATAGCTACTCCTGCCCTTTTTTGGCTATTGTTGGCTTGTAAAATGATTTTCCAACCATTCACTTTCAGCCTCCTTGAATCCCTGGGTCGAAGGTGGGTTTCTTGTAGACAGGATATAGATGGATCATATTTTCTTATCCATTCTGCCAATCTGTGTCTTTTGATTGGTGAATTTAATCCATTAACATTCAGTGTTATTACTCATAACAAATTTCTTACTTCAGCCATTTTTTTCTTTGGGTTAATGTATGTTATATGTTGTTTTGATTGTCTTTTTGACTTTTCAATTGTCTTTAAACCCTACTCCAACTCTCTCTCCTTTGTTTTTTCCTTTCAACTTGTAGAGATTCCTTTAGTATTTCATGAAGTGCTGGTTTCTTCTTGACATACTCTCTTAATTGCTGTTTGTGAATATTTTGAACTCTCCATCATTTTTGAATGCCAATTTTGCTGGATAGAGAATTTGTGGCTGGAAGTTTTTTTCTTTTAGTGTTTTGACTATGTCATACCACTGTCTTCTTGCCTCCATGGTTTCAGCTGAGAAATCAGCACTTATTCTTATTGTGCTTCCCTTGTATGTGATGGTTCTCTTTTCTCTTGATGCCTTGAGAATTTTCTCTTTGTCTTGAGCATTGGACATTTTGACAAGTATATATCTTGGAGTTGGCCTGTTGGGATTTATAGTATTTTGGGTGTGCTGTGCTTCCTGGATCTGCACATCCATCTCTCTCAATAGAGTTGGGAAGTTTTCAGCCATAACTTCCTTCAACACTCCTTCGGTTCCCTTTCCCTTCTCTTCTCCTTCTGTGGTGCCCATAACGCGTATGTTTGTACGTTTTGTACTATCGGTTTATTCCCTGACACCATGCTGGATTTTTTCTATCTTTTTGTCTATCTTTTCTATATTCTCTTTGATTTCAACTGTATTGTCTTCCATATCTCTAATTCTTTCCTCTGCCTGTTCAAATCTGCTGCCATGTGATTCCAGCATCTTTTTCATTTCTTGACTTGTGCCTTTGTTCACCATCATATCCATACCTTTTTAGGCGTGTTAGCTATTTCTTCAGGATGTTCTCCCAGTGTCTTCTTTATATCCTTAATCTCTTCCTTCAGTTCTTTAATTTGGTCCATGATATTTGTTTGGATAGCTTTGATTAGTTGTTCAATGTTCTACATTGCTTCCTGGTTTTTATTTTGTGCATTGGACTCGTCCATGTTTTCCAGTTTCTCAGAGTCATTTGTATTTTTCTGTTACCCTCTGGTCATCATATTATCTTGATGGATTTGTTCAGTTAATTAGCTTTTCTCTATGCTCTAGAATTTTATTTAGCTCTTGGTTCTGCATGTGAGTTAAGTTTTCTCTTTGGCAGTTTTTCTTCTTATTTTATTTCCTTGCTTCTTTCTATGTTCCCTTGAAGGCAAAAGGTTAGGGTCAGAGGAATTAAAAGATGTAAGGAAGGCAGAAGGATAATAGAAATATTGATAAAAGTTAGACAAGGGGCAGAATGAGAATTATGTGATGAATATTTAACTTGTGTAGGCTGTGTAGAGTAGTAGGAAAAAATATGTTGTTCCTACAATGGACTGGGAAAACAAATGGAGTAATATATATATAGTGATTTAGAAGGCTAGAATTATGAGGAGGGAGAGAAATAGTAAAGATAGGTCTGAAAGGAAAAAGTTAATACTAATAAAAAAAATAAGAAGAAGGAAACAAAATAGATGGAATAGAAATTGACACCCTTAAGTTGTGGGTTTATGAAAAAAAATGTTGTCTCTAAGAGCCACAACAGAAAACAGAAGGCAGAAAAATGCAGGAAGGATAAGCAATAATTTGTAATGCAGAATCAATATATACAGCTAGTGAGAAATTACTGAAAATGAAGTCCAGCCAAGAAGCGACAAGCTGGTAGCACCTTAAAAAAAAAAAAAAAAGGAAAAAGGAAGGGGGGAAGAAAGAGGAAATAATAGCAATAGACCAGAAAGTAACAGAGAGAAACCAAAGGTCCACACAGGCAAGCAGTCAAACAGAGCTAAGGGGGGTCAATTATTACCTTAGGGTACATGTGGATCCTTCCTGCCTACTTGTGTTTATCAATCAATTTCCCCACAGGGTTCTATTTGCAGGTCCTGAAGCAGCTTTTACCTATTAAACTAAATTAAAAAGAAATTATTTTTCATTTGTTGAGGTGACCTCACTTCTTTTTTTAATTTTAATTTTTTTAGCCAAATGCAGGACCCAAAATAATTCCTCCTCTAGATCAACCCCCTTACGGAAGGGACCCTAGCTGGGCCCATGGAAATTAATCAAGCACGTCCCACTTTCCGGACTCCCCAGGTTAGATGTAGCTCTGTTGTTAGTCAGTGAGGAGTGCTAAAGAGAGCACATTCCACCCCTTCTGGAGACAAGCTTGAGCGTCACCGGGCTGCTCAGTAAATCAGTTTGAGTGCAGATTCGCGTCTGCTCTCAGCCTAATGCTGCTTCAGGTTGGCTTATCTGCTTCCCAAAGCTATTGGGCGGTGCAGGCACCCAGATCGATGTCTAAAAATATAAAATACTCTTCCCTGTCTTCCAACAGAACCCTCCCTTTTTTGGGAAGTGTCCCTTCTTCCTGGCTCCACAGCAGCCCGGGTCTTATCCCTGGTGGCTAGGGAAATCAGCTCCATTCCCTGACGAAAATTCCCCCTCCAGTTCACCGGGTGCTGATTAGCTCGTTTGTTCTGTTCACACAAGTTCCAAGGGGCACCAGGCAGCCAGATCCCCAGAAAATAAAACTTTTTCACCCCGCCTGTGGCTCCAAATGGCCGTTTTATTTAATTTTTTTCCCTAACCGCGGGGCTCTGCCACCCGTGCCAACTTCCACCGGCAGCCTCAAAACACACGATTCTCCACCATTCCATCCACACCGCCGATCCGTGCAGATAGATGTCCCAAGCTTCTCACTCCACATGTGCACAGCACAGATCCCCGTGCAGGACCCTGTCCACAATCCGCCTTGCTCTGGGAGCTTGCAGTGTGTTCCCTCCTACACTAACGCCATCTTGGCCGCCCTCCTCGTAACTCTCTTTGGAGCCTCGGCAACATGAACTCATTTTTCTTTACCTTTTCCACCTTTATTCAATGTCTTTTTTTAAGTATGTTGCCAATTGGCACATGGTATTAATCCCTCATTGCCAGGGAGGATCATCACTGGGAGTCATGTCCCATGTTGGGGGGAAGGTAATGCATTCATATATTGAGTTTGGATTAGAGAGAGGCCACATTTGAGCAAGAAAGAGCCTCTCAGGTTGCAAACATTAGGCACTCCTTAACAGTTGGCTGTTTCAATTACAAGAGCAAAGACTCATGAGGTTAGTCATCAATAACAAGAACCCATCAGTGGGCAATTCCCTTTTGCCAGAAACTACTACTGCACTCAGGGGACTGTTGTTGCTCCCTTGGAGCATGTGGCAGAGCTCTCCAGGCTGGGAATATAGATTCCCTCATTTATTGAGGAATTGTCTATCCACCATGTCCATGAACCATCCCTTGATCATTTGAACAATTTTATATATCTTTCAGATATATTCAGAAGAACTTACTCCCATGAATCCCCCATCCCAGTCACCACCCACCAATGATCCTCTGCAGCCCCCATTGGAACCCTTCTGTGATCTAAACCTTTCTTGGACATGAAGCCCATATAATAATCAACTACAATTAATAGGAAAAAGTAATAATAATGATAAGCTTAAATGCAAGGGATAAGTACAAGGAAACTCAGAAAAAAAAATCTAAACTAAAAATAAAATGTAATTAGCATTTAACATCAAAAAAATGGGAAAATAATTTAAAAATTCCGTTTTTAAAAAGTATTCTTTTATCCTTTTGTCACTGTTTTAACTGATGTCTAGTGTAATGTGACACCTTCCCGCTCTCATTCCCCAGTGTCTCCCAAATTTTCATTTGATTTTCAAAGAAGTTTTTGGTCACAGCGAAGTCACACACGGAATACTAGAGACTCCCACATACCCAACCTCCCTCCCCCTTCACAACCCCATATTAAAACTTTTTTTAAATGGATGTTAACATTGTTATAACTGTTAAACAGATAGTTAAATATAGCAACTAAACAATATCAGTGGTTTACAATATAGTTTACAATTTAGAACTTATAGTTTAATAAATTTTGATGATATTTACCATGTCCTGAGTCCATTATGGTAAGGAAATGAAAAACCTTTCCCATGACCACTAAATACCCCATTTAATCTTAACTGTTCCTTCCTCCACATCCCCCTGGAGCATATGACACTCCTCTGTCTTGACTGATGGAATGACAAGATTCATAGTTACATGCCTGGGGTATTCCAACCTTCCCTTCCTAATCTACCTCCCCATGAACCGTGCCCCACCAAACCCAGTAATGTCACTTCCCATCTGTCCTATCCTTCAATGTGCAACTATACTCTATCCTTTTACCATAGATTATGTCCATATGGGTGATGGCTCAGAACCTACTCTTCTCTTTCTCTCACTTGTTAAACTATCTTTCAGAAAATGGTTCTCAGAGAATGCTCAGTTCAAATCTGTGAGGTCATATACTGTTCATCCTTCAATGCATGGCTTGCTTTACTCAACATAAGGTCTTCAACATTCATCCACGTTATTCCATGAGTTAGCACTTTATTCCTTCTTACAGCTGAGTAATATTCCATTGTATGTATATACCACATTTTGCTAATCCATTCAACTGTTGATGGGCACCAGGCTGATTCCAACTTTTGGCAATGGTGAACAATGCTGCTATGAATATTGGTGTGCATATATCTGTTCGTGTCTTTGCTTTCAGTTCTTCTGGGTATATACCCAGGAGCGGAATTGCTGGATCATACAGAAGATCTATTGTTAGTTTTCTGAGCAAATGCCAAACTATCCTCCACAGTGGCTGGACCATTCCACAATCCCACCAGCAGTGGATGAAGGTTCCTATTCCTCCACATCCTCTCCAGCACTTTGAGTCTGCTGATGTTTTAATAGCTGCCATTCTGATGGGTGTAATATGGTATCTCATTGTAGTTTTGATTTGCATTTCCGTGCTAGCAGGCAATGTCGAGCATTTATTCACGTGCGTTTTAGTCCTTTGTATTTCTTCCTTGGATGCTCAAAAAGATGTTGAGAGCCAGAGGATAAAGGGTTAAGCATTTAAAAAGCATGCTTCCTGGCAAAGAAACATTAGTAAATGTCTCCAAGGACACTGCCTACTGAAGATATCAGTGGGAGGAGGCAGAGCAGAATGAAAACACCACTAAGATGTTATTGTCTGAATTCTCAAGAAAGTTTGTCTAGGAACACAGAAACAGGCCTCCATCTCATGTACCAAGCTGCGGAACTAGTGAAGGATGCCCTAATTTTGTTATCAACTTTGTAGTATAAAAAGCAGCTTCAGCCTAAATGCACTTGCCAGCATTTCACATGGATCAAGGTCCAATGATCCCAGTCTTTATTTGGATCATTCTCAGCACCATCTACCTCAGATGGTGGTCAACATGGGGCACGACCAGTCTTTTACCTGGATCAGTGCTGTGGAAACAAGGGCTGCTGGGTCAGACAGTCCTTGCATTCTGTTGGTGAGTTGAATAATCTTGATCATCAGGGTAATGGGTAACCAGTCAACTCAGAGAAATATTCCCAAGTTTTGAATACATTGTTAAAGAATACAGGGGTATCTGTGATGACCCTAGAGATACTAGAACTCTTTTCTCTTGTACAAAAGCAGTGTTATGTATGGTCTTTGTATAGTCTTATTTCTGTTGCTCTTGAACCATTTTATTCAGATGAAAATGAAAATATCAAAATGGATACATGCTATTGCTAACACTATATCAGAAAAAGCTAATGATGATATTAATGAAAATATATATGAAAAATTAATGAACAGGCAAAAACAGATAAACTCATGTCTAATTAAAAGAAAAAAAAAAGAAAAGGAGTTCATGAAACTTTTCCTGTGATTAAGCTGACAGCTCCAAAAGATGATTTATTGTCTTTTGAACCAGCATCTGCACCTCCTAAGGCATCTACTGATGCATTTTCTACAACATTTGATGACCCTCCAACAGTTTCTGTTTTTGTGACAGCACATTCTCTTCAATTATGAAAAGTATAGCCCAGGGAAGTAGAGAAAGAAATCAGAGGCTATGCAAATATTTTTACTTTTCCAGTAACAGTGACTCAAATTCCCATAGATGCTAACAATCCCCAAGTGGGAGTACGATATGAATGTGCTCCTATTTCTTTTAAAACTATCAAAGAATTAAAACAAGTATGCACTCAATATGGTGTAAATTCTCCTTATACTCAAGAATTGGTGCAAGGAATGGCACAAGCAAACAGATTAATACCCTGGGACTGGGATGTGTTACCTCAAGCTGTTCTTAATCAGCAAAATTTTTACAATTTAATACTTGGTGGGCTGATGAATCTAATATTGTAGCACGATGAAATCAACAGCAAAATCCACCAGTGCCCATTATTACTGAACAAATATTAGGAACAGGTCAATGGGGTGGGATTCCTCACCAAGCTCAGCATGATGATTTTGCCATTGTACAGTATGATTGTGCTGCCAACCTGCCTGGCGATGAATCTCTACCCCTGGACAGGTTGTACAATCATTTTCAAAAAATTTTCAAGAAAATGCTGAACCCTATGCTGAATTTGTAGCAAGGCTGGCAGATGTAGACAACAAGACAGTAACTCAATATGATCTTGAAGAAATGTTAATTGTAATGTTGGCTTTTGATAATGCTAACAATGAGTGTAAAAAGTCTTTATATCTGATAAAGGCAAATGGAAGAACTTTAAAGTATTATGTAAAATATGCCAAAAAATTGGGCCTAATACCTATAACATGAACCTTCTTGCAGCTGCTATAAAGGGGTGTAGTCCTATGATTAATAATTTAAAT
Source organism: Tolypeutes matacus (assembly GCA_026826555.1). Classification (NCBI taxonomy): domain Eukaryota; kingdom Metazoa; phylum Chordata; class Mammalia; order Cingulata; family Chlamyphoridae; genus Tolypeutes; species Tolypeutes matacus. The sequence goes on along the minus strand of JAKSZT010009116.1, from coordinate 83,670 downwards.
TGCTTTAAATGTGGGTAACCAGGTGATATGAAAAAAGATTGCCAAGCCAAAACTAGTGTAAGAGCTACATTTAGTGGCAATAATAAATCAATAGGAAGTCGTGTGTGTCTGAAATGCCAAAAAGGGTTACACTGGGCCAAGGAATGTCATTCTAAATATCATAAAAATGGTAGTCTCATTAATATATCGGGAAACTTCTAAGCGGGCCCTGCTCAAGGCCGTCAGACAAACAATATGAGCACATTTGCCATCCTTGCTCAAATTTACCTAGTCAGCAACAGAGCAGTTCACTCCAGCCTGTAACAGAACTTAAGGCAGTTACCAAAGCAGTACAGCTGTCAATCCTTCCTCAGCTGAAACTAAGGTTATTATTCATTCACTGAGTTTACCCAAAATTAAGGACAGGAATTAAAAGGCCTATCTCAGAAATCTGAACTTTGAGCCTAATTATACTCCTAAAGAGTAGTAATCCAAAACATACATGTTAAATATCTGTATAAACTGCTAAATTAGAGCTTCACTGTATTTATGCTGTTTAAGTTGTCCTAGGTGGTTACTGCTTACGAACAAAAGTGTTTCAAAGAACAAGCCTATATATTACAGTTAATGCAGGTTCCAGAAAAAACTTAAAAACAGTAAAATCAAAGATGTGAAATGATGGAGGACTTGAAGACAGCCATACCAAAGGAGTGAAAATTATGGGTAAAATTAGTAAGCTTTATGTTTCTGTTAGTGTGTCATAATTTCTTCTATTTGTCTGTTTGTTCAGTGTCAGTGTATATTTTGACACCTCTGGAGAGTAATATTAAAGTGATAAATGAAGATTATTATAAGAGCTCTATACAAAAGGCCAAAAATTAAATAAGCACTTATATTATTAAATAAATAAGGATATTAGTTTACAATAATAAAAATAGTTATACTCAAATTAAATCATTATTCTAACAAGTTTGTTTAATGTTGATGGTAATTATGTTGTCAGAAGTTTGCTTGGAAGTAGTTTCCAAAATCATTGTTGTAACTTAAGTATGGAACATATATAGAATGTTCTTTTATTATTAAAGAAAAGAAAGTAATTTTATCCTAAGATAAAATAACTAGTTATTAAAACAAAGTAAAATGTGGGACAAATCCTGAATAAATATAAAAGTGCAAAAGGCTTGTGAAAAAGGAACTTTTGTGGTCAAAGCTAAGTAAAATTTAAGCAGTCTCTATAAAAATTTAAAAGCTTTAATGTCAAACAATGCAATAATATAAAGTTTTATTCTTTCTCAAAGTTTCTCAAGTCAGCAGTCTGTTTTAGTAAAAGGTTTTCTCCTCAATAATCAGTATGCAAAAAAGAAAGTCTGTTTTATCAAAATAGCTTCATGTACTTTAACCTTATCATTTCCATGAAGAAACAGGTCTTATCACCTTTATTTATTTTTTTATTATAGGTAAAAATCAAAATTCTCACAATACATACAAACATTTGCAAAATGATATATAAATATATATGCATATATGTGTATATGCTTACACAAATGTTATATATATATATATATATATATATATATATATATATATAT
>JAKSZT010009116.1:1705-82002 GCA_026826555.1 Tolypeutes matacus | reverse complement strand
TCCTGGAGCCTTGCCACCAACCATAGACCACAGTTCACACTGTAGACTACACTCTCTCCCACTCAGTTCTGAGTGGTGTGTGCTGATTTAAAATGACCTACATCCATTGCCACAACAGTACTCAGGACAACCTCCAACTCCCAAAGAAGCCCCTGTATTTCAACTGCTCATCCCCTCCCTACCCAAAAACTGTCAAGTGGCCACTGGCTCCACCTCATTGTTATAATTTCTTGCATTGCAAGAATCACCATATGTGAGCAAGAGAATACCATCAAGTCCACTCTAGTCCATAGTTCTTCCCCCAATCCAGAGGCGACTGGGATGGTGATGTCCACTCCAACTCCAAGTGAGAGAGGGCTTATATCCCATGGATATGGTGGGTGGGTTGATCCTGCCTGCAGATGCAGGCCCTCTCCATTCTCTGGGATGGCCATTTCCAATCGTTGTCTCCTCACCAGCTGACTTGGATGAGTCCATTGAGCTGTAGGGTAGGAGTTGCAGCTCCGCCTAGATTTCATGCACACCTGGCACATAGGTAGGTGGGAGGCTCCGGTCTCTGGAAGTATACCTAAGAAACTCCAGCATCACATGTAGGTTTGAATAGAAGGGACTGGTGAACCATGTGTAGGGAGGACTTATTTGAGTCTAATTCTGTCACTCTCAGGAGCACAGATTCCAAAATAGAACCCACTGATAAGGCATCAGTCTCTGGGGCTATCCCCCCTTATATAGGACCAGGGTGTCTCCAGAGCTCTCAGGAACCCCACTCAGTGGGGTGATAGGCACTTAGATGTTCTATGAGCTCCTACTGAGGTGTGCATAATAGTTACCTCTGGGATGACCTCCCGACTCTCTTTGAAGTCTCTTAGCCACTTGAACTCATTTGTCTTTACTATTTCCCCCTTTTATTCAAGGTCTTTTTCCAGTTGTGTTGCCAGTTGGCACTTGGGAAAAGTTTTCAATTAGCAATAATCATGCCTCGTATAAACCTCATTGGCTACGATACTGCCACTGCACAAAGCTGCCAGTTGGCACTTGGTATTAATCCCTCGTTGCCAGGGAGGCTCATCCCCGGGAGTCATGTTCCTCGTTGGGGGGAAGGTAATGCAATCATATGCTGAGTTTGGCTTAGAGAGAGGCCACATTTGAGCAACAAGGAGGCTTTCAGGTGGCAACCCTTAGGCACCCCACAACTGCAGGCTAAGTCTCATTTACAAGAGCAAAGACTCACAAGGGTAGTCATCAATTAAAAAAAAAAATCAGTGGGTCATCCTATTTTGACAGGAACTGTCCCTACACTCAGAGGACTATTTTTGCTCCCTTGGAGACTGTGACAGAGCTCTCCAGGCTAAGAATTCAGATTCCCTCATTTATTGTGTGATTATCCACCCATCGTGACCATGCCCCATCCCCCGAACCTTTGAATGATTTTGTATATCTTTCATGTATATTCAGTTGAACCAATCCCCACGAAGCCCCCCCAGACACCCTCCCCCCAATAATCCCCCGCAGTACCCATTGTAACCCTTCTGTGATCCAAATCCTCCATGAACATTTAGTCCATAAAATAATCAAATACACTTACTAGGAAAAAGAAACAAGTGTGATAAGCTTACATGCAAGAGACAAACATAAGGAAACTCAGGGGGAAAAAAAAGAGAGAGAAGGAAAAAAAAACAAATAATCAAACAAAGAACAAAACAAAATAAAATATAATTAGTGGATTGGGACATTCAAAAAATGGTCAAAAAAGCAAAGGAAATGCCTTTAAAATATATATATATATATATTCATTTTTATTTCCTTTCTCTCTTCTTTTTTCCCTTTTTTCCTTCCCTTTATCACTGTGTTATTGGATGTCTGGTGTGCCATGACACCTTCCTCCTCTCAATCCCCATTGTCTCCCAATATTTCATTTAATTTTCAAAGAAGTTTTAGGTCACAGCAAAAGCACACACGGAGTGCCGGAGACTCCCAGATACCAAACCACACCCCCTTCCCCACCCTATATTAACTCCCCCCCCTTTTTTTGGTTGTTAGCATTGTTATAACTGTTATGCAGATAGCAAAATATAGCAACTAAACATTGTCAATGATTTACAGTATAGTTTACAATTTAAATGACACAGTTTAATAATTTTGATGATATTTACCATGTCCTGTGTCCATTACTGAAAGGTAATGAAAACCTTCACCATAACCACCAAACAACCCATTAGATCTTGACTGTTCCCTTCTCCCCAGCCCCCCAGGGCCCATGATACCCCCCTCTCCTAACCCATGGAATGTCAAGATTCACAGTTACATGCCCTGGGGATTTGAACCAGCACTTCCTAATCCACCCACCCCCCAGTGCTGTACCACAAAACCCAGGAACACCACCACTCATCTGCCCCGTCCCCCAACATGCAACCACACTCTATCCCTTTACCATAGATTATGTCCATATGGGAGATGGCTCAAAGAATGCTCTTCTCTTACTCTCATTTGTTAACCTATCTTTCAGAGAATGGTTCTCAGAGACTGCTCACTTTCCTCAGTTCAGATCAGTGAGGTCATATACTGTTCATCCTTCAGTGCCTGGCTTGCTTCACTCAACATAAGGTCTTCAAGATTCATCCACGTTATTCCATGTGTTAGCACTTTGTTCCTTCTTACCGCTGAGTAATATTCCATTGTATGTATGTGCCACATTTTGCTTATCCATTCGTCTGTTGATGGGCACCGGGGCTGATTCCAACATTTGGCAATGGTGAACAATGCTGCTATGAACATTGGTGTGCATATATCTGTTTGTATTTTTGTTTTCAGTTCTTCTGGGTATATACCCAGCAGTGGAATTGCTGGATCGTACAGAAGATCTATTGCTAGTTTTCTGAGGAACAGCCAAACTGTCCTCCACAGTGGCTGGACCATACAGCAGTCCCACCAGAAGTGGATGAGGGTTCCTTTTCCTCCACATCCTCTCCAACATTTAGTGTCTCCTGTTTTTTTAATAGCTGCCATTCTGATGGGTGTAAGATGGTATCTCATTGTAGTTTTGATTTGCATTTCCCTGATAGCAAGTGATTTTGAGCATTTTTTCATGTGCTTTTTAGTCATTTGTATTTCTTCCTTGGAGAAGTGTCTTTTCAGGTCACTTGCCCATTTTTTATATGGGTTGTTTGTCCTTTTATTTTCGAGGTGAAGGATTTCTTTATATATGCAGGATATTAGGCTCCTATCAGATATATGTTTGCCAAATATTTTTTCCCATTGGGTAGGTTGCTTTTTATTTTCTTAATAACATCCTTAGAGATGCAGAAGTTTTTAATTTTGAGGAGATCCCATTTATCAATTTTTTCTCTTGCTGCTCGTCCTTTGGCTCTGAAGTTCATGAAACCATTTCCTATTGCATGGTCCTGTAGATGCTTCCCTACATTATCTTCCAAGGTTTTTATGGTTTTGGCTCTTATATTTAGATCTTTGATCCATCTTGCGTTGATTTTTGTATAAGGTGTGAGATGGTATTCTTCTCTCGTTCTTTTGGATATGGATATCCAGTTCTCCAAGCACCACTTGTTAAAGAGGCCACTCTCTCCCAACTGAGTGGGTTTCGTGGCCTTGTCAAATATCAGATGACTGTATATGCGAGGATCTATATCAGAACTCTCAATCCGGTTCCATTGGTCAGTAGGTCTATCCTTGTGCCAGTACCATGCAGTTTTGATCACTGTAGCTTTGTATTATGTTTTAAAGTCAGGTAATGTGATACCTCCGACTTCATTTTTCTTTTTCAATATATCTTTGGCAATTCGGGGCCTCTTACCTCTCCAAATATATTTTGTGGTTAGTTTTTCCAGTTCCTTAAAAAATATAGTGTTGACATTTATTGGGATTGCATTAAATCTGTAGATTAGTTTGGGTAGGATAGACATCTTGATGATGTTTAATCTTCCCATCCATGACCAGGGAATATTTTTCCATTTATTTATGTCTTCTTTGATTTCTTTTAACAGTGTTGTGTAGTTTTCTTTATATAAGTCCTTTACATCTTTAGTTAAATATATTCCTAGGTATTTGATTCTTTTATTTACTATTGTAAATGGTATTTTTTTCCTGATTTCCTCCTCAGTTTGCTGGTTATTGGTGTATAGAAATGCTACTGATTTTTGAGCATCGATCTTATAGCCTGCAACATTACTGAACTCCTTTCTAAGTTCTAGAAACCTTGTTGTCGATTTCTCAGGGCTTTCTATGTATAGGATCATGTCATCTGCAAATAATGAAATTTTTACTTCTTCTTTTCCAATCTGGATGCCTTTTATGTCCTTTTCTTGTCTCAGTGCTCATGCAAGTACTTCTAAGACAATGTTAAATAGGAGTGGTGATAGTGGGCATCCTTGTCTTGTTCCCGTTCTCAGAGGGAAGGCTTTTAGGATTTCACCATTGAAAATGATGTAAGCTTTGGGTTTTTCATATATACCCTTTATCATTTTCAGAAAGTTTCCATCTATTCCTATCTTTTGTAGTGTTTTTATGAGGAAAGAGTGCTGTATTTTGTCAAATGCTTTTTCTGCATCTATAGAGATGATCATATGATTTTTTTCTTTCAGTTTGTTATGTGGTGTATTACATTGATTGATTTTCTTATATTGAACCATCCTTGCATACCTGGGATGAAACCCACTTGGTCATGGTGTATAATCCTTTTGATATGTTGTTGAATGCGATTAGCAAGTATTTTGTTAAGGATTTTAGCATCTAGGTTCATTATAGAAATTGGTCTGTAATTTTCCTTTCTTGTGGTATCTTTATTTGGTTTTGGTATTAGGGTAATGTTGGCATCATAGAATGAGTTAGGTAGTATTCCTTCTACTTCTATTTTCTGGAAGAGCTTAAGTAGAATTGGTGTTAGCTCTTACTGGTATGTTTGGTTGAATTCAGCTGTGAAGCCATCTGGTCCTGGACTCTTCTTAGTTGGGAGGTTTTTAATGACTGAGTCTATCTCTTTACTTGTAATTGGGCTGTTGAGTTCATCTATTTCTTCTTTCATCAATGTCGGCTGTTTGTGGGTTTCTAGAAACTTGTCCATTTCCTCTAAATTGTCATTCTTGTTGGCATATAATTTTTCAAAGTATCCTCTTATGATACTCTTTATTTCTGTGGGGTCAGTAGTGATATCACCTTGCTCATTCCTTATTTTATGAATTTGCATCTGTTCTCTCTTTTTCTTTGTTAGTATGGCTAAAGGTTTGTCAATTTTGTTGATATTCTCGAAGAACCAGCTTTTGGTTTTGTTTATTGTTTCCAGTGCTTTCTTATTCTCTATTTCATTTAGTTCTGCTCTAATCTTTGTTATTTCCTGTTTTCTACTTCCTTTAGGTTTAGTTTGTTGTTGTTTTTCCAATTCCTCCAAGTGTGCAGTTAGGTCTTCAATTTTAGCTCTTTCTTCTTTTTTAATATATGAATTTATGGCTATGAACTTCCCTCTCAGGACTGCTTTTGCTGCATCCCATAGGTTTTGATATGTTGTGTTGTTGTTTTCATTAGTTTCAAGGTAGTTACTGATTTCTTTTGAAATTTCCTCTTTGACCCACTGTTTGTCTAAGAGTGTGTTGTTTAACTTCCATATCCTTGTGCCTAACCTGTTTCTCTGGCCCTTATTGATTTCCAACTTCATTCCGTTGTGGTCAGAGAAATTACTTTGTATAATCTCAATCTTTCTGAATTCATTGAGTGTTGTTTTGGGGCCTAGCATGTGGTCTATTTTGGAGTATGTTCCATGTGCACTGGAAAAGAATGTAAATCCCGCTGTATTTGGGTGTAGTGTTCTGTATATGTCTATTAAGTCCAAATCTTCTAATGTATTGTTGAGTGCCTTCGTTTCTTTATTGATTCTCTGCCTAGATGTTCTGTCTAATGATGATAGTGGTGTGTTGAAGTCCCCTGCTATAATTGTAGAGGAATTTATTTCTCCTCTTAGTTTTCCCAGAGTTTGCCGCACGTATTTTGAGGCACCTCGATTAGGTGCCTAAATGATGACAATTGTTCTCTCTTCTTGAGAGATTACTCCTTTTACTAATATGTAGTGTCCATATTTGTCTCTTACAATAGTTTTGCATTTAAACTCTATTTTGTCTGATATTAGAATAGCTACTCCTGCCCTTTTTTGGCTATTGTTAGCTTGTAAAATGGTTTTCCAGCCATTCACTTTCAGCCTCCTTGAATCCCTGGGCGAAGGTGGGTTTCTTGTAGACAGGATATAGATGGATCATATTTTCTTATCCATTCTGCCAATCTGTGTCTTTTGATTGGTGAATTTAATCCAATAACATTCAGTGTTATTACTCGTAACGAATTTCTTACTTCAGTCCTTTTTTCTTTGGGTTAATGTATGTCATATGTTGTTTTGTTTCTCTTTTTGACTTTTCAGTTGTTTTTAAACTCTCCTCCAACTCTCTCTCCTTTGTTTTTCCTTTCAATTTGTAGAGATTCCTTTAGTATTTCTTGAAGTGCTGGTTTCTTCTTGACATACTCTCTTAATTGTTGTTTATCTGTGAATATTTTGAACTCTCCATCACTTTTGAATGCCAATTTTGCTGGATAGAGAATTCGTGGCTGGAAGTTTTTTTCTTTTAGTGGTTTAACTATGTCATACCACTGTCTTCTTGCCTCCATGGTTTCAGCTGAGAAATCAGCACTTAATCTTATTGTGCTTCCCTTGTATGTGATGGTTCTCTTTTCTCTCGCTGTCTTGAGTATTTTCTCTTTGTCTTGAGCATTGGAGAGTTTGACAAGTATATGTCTTGGAGTTGGCCTGTTGGGATTTATCCTATTTGGGGTGCTCTGTGCTTCCTGGATCTGCACATCCATCTCTCTGAATAGAGTTGGGAAGTTTTCAGCCATAACTTCCTTTAACACTCCTTCTGTTCCCTTTCCTTTCTCTTCTCCTTCTGGGATGCCCATAATGCCTATGTTTGTTCATCTTGCATTATCGGTTAATTCCCTGAGACCATACTGGATTTTTTCTATCTTTTTGTCTATCTTTTCTACAATCTTTTTGATTTCAACTGTGTTGTCTTCCATATCACTAATTCTTTCTTCTGCCTGTTCAATTCTGCTGCCATGTGAGTCCCGCATCTTTTTCATTTCTTGACTTGTGTCTTTGTTCGCCATCATATCCATTACCTTTTTAGGTGTGTTAGCCATTTCTTCAGTATGTTCTCCCATTGTCTTCTTAATATCCTTAATCTCTTCCTTCAGTTCTTTAAGTTGGTCCATGATGTTTGTTTGGATAGCTTTGATTAGTTGTTCGATGTACTGCATTGCTTCCTGGTTTTTATTTTGTGCACTGGACTGGTCCATGTTTTTCAGTTTTTCAGAGTCATTTGTATTTTTCTATTGCCCTTTGGTCATCATATTATCTTGATGGGTTTGTTCAGTTGATTAGCTTTTCTCTATGTTCCAGAATTTTATTTAGCTGTTGGTTCTGCGTGTGAGTTAAGTTTTCTCTTTGGCAGTTTTCTTCTTATTTTATTTCCTTACTTCTTTCTATGTTCCCTTTATGGCAAAAGTTTAGGGCCAGAGGAATCAAAAGATGTAAGGAAGGCAGAAGTATAATAAAAATTTTGATAAAAGTTAGAAGAGGGGCAAAATGAGACTTAATGAGATGAATATTTAACTTGTGTAGGCAGTGTAGAGTACTAGGAAAAAATATGGAGTTCCTATAATGGACTGGGAAAACAAATGGCAGAATATATATATACAGTGATTTAGAAGGCTAGAATAATGAGGAGGTAGAGAAATAGTAGAGAAAGGTCTGAAAGGAAAAAGTTAATACTAATAAAATAAAAAAGAAGAAGAAAACAAAATAGATGGGATAGAAATTGACACCCTTAAGTTGTGTGCCTATGAAAAAATGTCTCTAAGAGCCACAACAGAAAACAGAAGGCAGAAACATGCAGGAAGGATAAGCGATAGTTTGTAATACAGAATCAATATATACAGCAAGTGGGAAATTACTGAATAAGAAGCCCAGCAAATAAGCGACCAGCTGGCATCACCTATTTAAAAAAAAAATAGAAGGAAAAAGGAAGGGGGGAGGAAAATGGGAATAATAGCAATAGACCAGAAAATAACAGAGAGAAACCAAAGATCCACACAGGCAAGCAGTCAAACAAAGCTAAGGGGGGTCAATGATTCCCCTAGGGTCCACGTGGATCCTTCCTGCCTACTTGTGTTTATCAATGAATTTCCCCACAGGGTTCTATATGCAGGTCCTGAAGCAACTTTTAGCTATTAAACTAAATTAAAAAGAATTTATTTTTCATTTGTTGAGGTGACCTCACTTTTTTTTTTTTAGCCAAATGGAGGACCCAATATAATTCCTCTTCTAGACCAACCCCCTTACGGAAGGGACCCTAGCTGGGCCCGTGGAAATTAATCAAGCACGTCCCACTTTCCAGACTCCCCAGGTTAGCTGAAGCTCTGATGTTAGTCAGTGAGGAGTGCTAAAGATGGCAGATTCCGCCCCTTCTGGCGCCGAGCTCCGGCGTCACCGGGCTGCTCAGTAAATCAGTTTGTGTGCAGATTCACGTCTGCTCTCAGCCTGATGCTGCTTCAGGTCGGCTTATCTGCTCCCCAAAGCTATGGGGCAGTGCAGGCAGCCAGATCGATGTCTAAAAATATAAAATATCCTTCCCTGTCTTCCAACCGAACCCTCCCTTCTTTGGGAAGTGTCCTATCTTCCTGGCTCCGCAGCGGCCCGGGTCTTATCCCTGGGTGGCTAGGGAAATCAGCTCCGTTCCCCGACCAAATTCCCCCCTCCGGTTCACCGACTAGCTCTTTTGCTCTGTTCACACAAGGTCCAAGGGGCGCCAGGCAGCCAGCTCCCCAGAAAATAAAACATTTTCGCCCCGCCCGCGGCTCTAAATGGCCGTTTTATTTTTTTTTCCATAACCGCGGGGCTCAGCCTCCTGTGCCAACCTCCACCGGCAGCCTCAGAACTCACGAATCTCCACTGTTCGGTTCACGCCGCCGATCCGCGCAGATAGATGTCCCAAGCTTTTCACTCCATGCTTGCACAGCACAGACCCCCGGGCAGGACCCCGTCCCCAATCTGCCTTTCTCTGGGAGCTTGCAGTGTGCGCCCTCCTACACTAGCGCCATCTTCTGTAGTTCTTATCACTTTTAAAAAGAACAAAATGTTTGAACCTGTTTTCTCAAAGTCAAATCCTGAAAGATAGCTTTTATTTCAAACTGTCACAAATAATTAGGTCTTTTACCTAAAAAAAATAAAATACTAAAAATAGTTAAGTTCATGTGATATCAGTTGAATGAAGTATTTAAAACTGTTGTATAATTAAAAGAAATTTTCTAATTTTATAACAATTAAAGTTATATGAATAAAAAGTTCATATGAATACTTTAAAATGTATAAAATTCCTGAAAATATAATACTGTTTCAATAAAATAGTAAATAAAATGTAATGTTATTAATCATAATTTTTAGTTATAACTACAAAAAGAAAGCAGCCATTAAAGCCTGCCAAGGTAGTGCATAACAGTAAATTATAGTAAAATAAAATCACACCACTGCAGCATGCAGTGGCCCCAAATATTGCTAGTTTGTTGCAAAAAATTAATATCCAGTTATGTTACTATGACTTTGTTTTAAAACCTGGTTAAGCTTTCTTTAATATTTTCTTAAACAAGTAAAGCCTACCCACATTCCCCTTCCTATAAAATAGCCAACAAAAAATCAAGTTTATAGTCAACACTGTAAGCACCAGCCCCAATTCTAATTATAATGGTAAGAACAAAACCAATGCAAGTATTAAAATTACAAGTTAATGTATTACCCCACAGCCCGAATAGGAAATACTAGTATGTTTTTACCTATGCCTCAGTATACAAAAAGAAAAAAATTGAGGTCATTCAAATCATGCTACTAAGAATCTTAAACACTTAAGAAATAAAAGTTTATTCTTTGGATGTCTGTTGTATAATCTACTGTAGTTATAAATTATTTATAATATACTTATATATGCATTGTATTGTATTGAAGATTTGATTAGTATTTAAGTAATTTACTAACTTGTATGTTACACAAAGGTATTTTACTAAGTATGTATATAAATATTTTGTTTTAAATTTGAACCATCCTGAAACTAAATATCTTTTTTAAAAAAGGCTTTAGTAAGTATTGTTCAAGCCTAAAAGTAAGGCATCATGCATAAAACTTTGTTAATCAACATATCAATGCCTTGCTAGTTAACACTTTTCACATTTCAGGAAAAATATTGGATATTAAAATAGTAAGCATGTCAAGGATTTTTTGTAACAAATTAAAAAAAATAAAGTGCATTTCAATGGGTGTTGTATTCCTCCATCGGGGAGCTGGCCATTCTCCCAGGGATTGATGCATAAACCTTAAAATGTACTGCCCAAGGAGTATTGTGTTCCTTCCTGAGGAGCCTGGCCCATAACTCGGGAATTAGCAAAATACTCACAAGTTGACATCTTTAGTATCAAATTCATTAATCCTAAACACAGTCAACCAAAACTCTTGTATCAGTTGCTACTTCAACACTTCCCAGCTAAAAGCTAAATATTGATAAGTATATATATAAAACTGCTCTATTTATCTGTCATTATGTAAATTTGTTCAATATTGACATAACCTTTAATTAGTTATGTTATTTGTTTTTCACCTGTCAATGTAAGTTTATCAAACTAGATATATATTAACATTTTTCTTGAATCTATCCAGGACTCTAGCTGAAATAAGCCAGGTATATCAGTGTATCCCCTGATTCAGTATGCCTGTGAATGTATGTATACTTATCATAAAAAATTAACAGTTAAATCTCTATAAATTCTACAAAAACAAAAAAGGGGAAATGGTGAGGTGCAAGAACAATTATATCAAGCATTATTTACAATAAATTTTTTAAACCAAAGGTCAGAATCACATACATCATCAGCAGAGCATTTCTGGAAAAAATCAGGTAATAATACAGAAACAAATATTACACAACTAGTTTGCTGAAAGCATAAAAACAATATTCAATGGAATAAGGCCAAAGTTAACAGGTTATAGGGTTGAGGTTTTGCTCTTATCATTAAAGATAAAGGAGACCAGCTTTGGGTCCTGTCCAGACATCTGAAACTTAAACATAAACAAGCCAGAGAAGCTGACACAAAAAGCAGAAAAGATGGTAACTTCTAACAGGCAGAATGTCACTCTAAAATAGTTATTCCTTCCTATGCTTACCTTGGCAATCACAGCAGTAAGTAGTGCACTTCCACATAATTATACATATTGGGCTTATATTACTAACTCACCTCTTTTAGACTTCTTTACTTGGAGGGACAAATCCTACCCTGTTTATATTAAGCAGTCTTTTCATTTTCCTGGGCCCATTGATTCTTGCCTTCCTCTAAAACGTGAGGAGGAAGGGAAATTTATTGAAAATTTAACCTTGCCTTTTCTTGAATGACCTAACTGCACAGGATCCATTGATCCATGTATACAGCTCCAAAATCATGCTGCAAAATGATACATGTCATACATACAATGTTTCATCTGAGGTTGTGCTCTTTAATAATCTCTATAGAATTGTAAAGAATCAGGCCCTTATATGGATACCAAAACCTAATGTAAACACAACCATAAGTTGAAAAATCAGTAATTCAACAAAAACAACTTATGAAAGCTATCAGAATTTTTAGAATTTTGGTGATGTCATAAGTATAAATACATCACTAAATTGGACTCATCAGGGAAGATTTATCCCACAACTATGGGACAATAAACTTAACAAAACTAAAAATTATTTGTGGAAATTATTTTGGGGAACTAGCCCAATTTTTGAATGACAAGGCAGTAAAAGTAATGTTACCAGTTTAAAAAGAAAATCCACTTAATATCTAAAAGTATTTGTACAGGATCCCATTGTTTTTATAGTAGGAACAGTGAGCATTAATCAAACATGGTTTTTCTGCTATAATTGTTCCCTTTACACTGGTGTATCACAGTTTGTTTTACAGGAGAGTTCTACAGTGGTGTAAATTGGACAACCGTGTCGTGGAATATGGCTTCTGATTCACATGAATCACTGCTGGCAGTCTTCCACTGAGAACCAAATCCTTTGGGACATTCTAAATCATTATTTGAAAAGAACCTAACATTTAATTGGATTAATTATACCTGCTGTATTAGGGCTTATAGGTATTATTACAGCTGCTGCTATGGCAGGAACTGCCCTACATGAGAATATCCAAACATGACAATATGTTAGAAATTGGCATAATAATGCTAGTGAGTTAGGGCATAGTCAGGCATATATTGAGAGCAGATCGACAATAGGCTTAATGCTTTAGATATGGCTGTTACACAAATGGGAAATCAGGTATATAATCTTAATTTAAAACAAGGTTTGAAGTGTCATTGGAATGAAAGTGTATTTTGTATCACACCTCTCCCATACAATGATTCCCATTATAAATGAGAAAAACATTAAAAATCATTTAATAGGTCATCACACAAATTTATCTATAGAAATTCTAGATTTGCAAAAGAAGATTTTTAGCATTTCTCAGAATCAACTTACTACGCTTCCAGGTAGCAAATTTTGGCAATCAGTGACAGATCAATTAAATAAAATAAACCCCCTACATTGGTAGAAATCAACCTCTATACTTGCTAATTTCAGTGTGGCGATTATTGGTCCTCTGCTACTCTTAACTGTATTAGGAGGCATTCACAAAACCCTGCTGTCTCACATTAATAGGGCTGAAAAACCCAGCCATGCCAATAACAACACTAACTCTCAAACCCCTGCCCATGGAGCTTGTCTGGTGGTCAGTGACAGGTAAGGCCTTCAAAGGAGGGCAATTGAAGCCTGGCACAGTCAACATGGACCAAAACAAAAGTGGGGGAAATGTTCCAAATGTTCTGCTGAGAGCCAGAGCATAGGGGCTAAGTATTTAAAAAGCATGCTTCCTCGCAGAGAAACATTAGTAAATGTACCCAGGGACACTGCATACTGCAAACATCAGTAGGAGGAGGCAGAGTGGAATGAACACACCACAAAGATGTTATTGTCTGAATTCCCAAAAAAGATTGTCTGGGAACACAGAAACAGGCAGTGCTCTCACATACCAAGCTGAAGAACTAGTGAAGGATGACCTACTTTTGTTATCAGCTTTTTAGTAAAAAAAAAAAAAAGCAGCTTCAGCCTAAATGAACTTGCCTGCATTCCACATGCAGTGAGGTACCCTGGTCCCTAAATTTCTTTGGATCATTCCCGGCACTGTCTACCTCCATGTTGAATTACAACAGCCTTCTTTCTACTTCACTCCAGTTTTCCTTAGTATTTTAAATCACAAATGATCCTTTCATATTTAGATGATATATTTCTAATCTCAAGTATTTTAAGAAGTTAGAAAATTTATTCTTGTTATTAAGTTGAACTCCAATTTTTTTCTCATATGTGAGAGGGTGTGGGATGGATGAAACTAGAGAATGGATATATTTACAAACAGAAATGTGTTTGTAACAAAAGACTTGTGAGTTAAACTATATCCACTTCCATAAAAGTACAGACTTGAGATGAATGCAGAGAATGTAAGAAGTTGGGAAAATATGTTCTCTGACTGCAAGCATTGTTTCCTCAAAATAAAACTTATAAGAATGTAACTTCACTTTGAAGGAATTTGCATCATGCTTACATAAGCATGTGTGAATCTATGTAAGGTAAAAGATTTAAAACAATGTGTTTTGCCAGTTTGACTAACATGGTGGTCCTCTCCTGTATGTGTAATGAGTGTGAAGTTTTCTTGGAAATACAACTTCATAAGATACCAAAGAATTAATCCTTCAGATATACCATTTGCAATTTCATGAATTTGGGAAAGCTAGAGTCACATCAAAGAAACATGCAGGAGTAAAACCCTGTGTATGTAAGGAATATAGGAAATCCTTCAGACAGGCATTAAATCTCATTGAGCATAAAATATTCATACATTATTTAGTATTGTAATGAACATGGGAATGCTTCCATCAGAAACAAAACCTCATGGAATGTGAGAAAAATCAAAATAGGGATAAAATGTATGTGTTTCCTGATGTTTTCTACTCTTTAGAGTCATTTTTTTACTCATCATTTTAAAAGCCATACAGGGGAACAATCATAGAAATGTCATACATGTGGGAAAATTTTCAACCTGACAGAAGCCCTCTTTATTTATCAGAAAATTCTTACTGAATAGAAATCATATATATGTGGGAAAGCTTTAATTCAAATGTCAAATCTCATATACAAGAGGTTTCCCACAGCAAAGAAACTCAATACATGTAAGGCATGTGAAAAAGTCTTTAGGTATAAACCATATCTCACATAACATAAAAAAAACTCATAGTGGACAGAAACAAAATGAATGTAAAGAATGCAGAAGAGCCTTCAGGCAAAAGCAATAGTTCATTAAACATCAGAGCATTCATTCTGGAAAAAAACCCTACATATGCAATGAATGTGAAAAAGCCTTCAACCAGAAGGAAAACATCATTAACCATCTGAGAATACATACTAAGAATGTGATGGATGTGGGAAAGCTTTCATTCAGAAATCAAGCCTCATTACACACCAGAGAAGAGAAACTGCAGAGAAACTTTATATATGAAAGGAACGTAGGAAAGCCTTCAGGAGAAAATCAAATCTCCCTGACCATGAGAAAATTCATAGTGGAGGGAAAACCTACATATGTAAGGAATGTGGAATAGCCTACAACCAGAGGCAGTATCTCATTAAACATTACAACATTGATACTGGAGAGAAACCCTGTGAATGTAATGAATGTGAATCTCCAAAGAATCTCCACCTCCAGTCTGTGCAACTTGTTGCCAATCTTTTAAGGAAGCAGCTGTGACTGCAATTCAGGGTGTCTTACTCCTCTTGGAAAAGTGCACTTGCAGTTTGTTCTGAGATCTGCTACTCCCACATCTTTTTTCACACTCATCTGTGTTCAATTTATTACCACTAGTTTATGCATCAGAACCTGAGATTTCTCTTAGTTTATGTAAAGATGGGCTTTCCACTATTTCAAATTATCAGGTGGTTTTCACTGGTTCTTCAATCCCTTATGTTGTGGGTAAGCATTCCAAAAATTACCATTTTAAAAATAATACTGCCATTATTGTAGCATTTTCTAACAAAGCAAGTCAAACTTTGTTATTTTTCCAGTTTATTTACATCATTCTGATGAGGATTCAAGCTTAACAGCAACTGAACTACAGTGGCCTGCTTTTTACTTAACTCCAGTTTTCTTTGTTATTTTAAATCAGAAATGATCCTTTCATAATTAGATGATATACTCCTGATCTCAAGTATTTTAAGGAGTTCTAAAATTTATTTATATTCTTAAGTCGTACTCAAATATTTTTCTCAAATGTGATAGGATGTGGGATGGATGAAACTAGAGAATGCATGTATTTAGAAACAGAAATGTGGACCAAAAATAATCTACCAATGCAGATAATTCTGAGAAAATTGGAATGTGGGTTGAGGCTAGAGAAGGAATTAGGCTCTTTGCCCTAACAGATATAAACTATTTTTATACTCTTCGCATGAATAATTTGGTTATATCTTAAAAGAATTTATGAAAATAGTACATAATGAAATAATACATAGTGGTTCATTTGAAGATATCTATTTGTATCTGCAACATTACTGTGGTGGGGGGAACTTACCTTCACTTTTGCTAATATAGTTCCCTATAAAGGAAAAGTGGTTACTCCGCTTGGCCTTCTCCCCAGCTGCCTGGATGGGTGGAGGCCTCCCACACTAAGGGTGAGCATGGAGCACAAGGAGCATGGACCCAACCATGTGAAGGCCACACTGCTCTCTACACTTGTCTGGTTATAGTGCTGTTAGCCCTAAATTAGAAGACTGACTTCCTGCTGGTTACTCCCCAGTGAAGACCCACTAAGTGACTCACACCACTAACTGAGACTGTGAGTGTTGAACAAGTCTTTCTCCCAGGTCTCCTTTGCAGAACATGAACTTATGAAGATGGTTTTCATTGGGGCTCTGAAAGTTTGGTTCCCAAACAGGACATTCCCTCTCTGGCTTGGGAGAACTGCAGGGAACATGTGTTACATTCCATTCTTCAGGTGTTCATCAGCTTCTTCCCAAGCAACCCCGAGTTATTTTCTGGGATTGAAGAGGTCTGCATCAATTTCAAATCTGTTGAAAATGTGTTGAAAGTTTTATATTTAATTAGTCTGAGAAATACCTGGCATCTGCACCCTCTGAGGTTTTCTGCAAACATGGCACTGTCTCAAATCCTCACTTCTATTCCTCTTAGCACTATGTCCCAGGATTTACTGGGATTCCCATAATATTCATTATGGTCTTTGGCCTAATGTTGCTGATTCTGGTGATGTTATTGCTGTAGCCAATGCTGTAATGTGAATTTTGACATTTCCTTCCTGACACCAACAGGTTTCATGTTGGCATTGGACTTTCTTTAAATGCCCTAAGACTGGAGAAGATGAATATAGAACTGGAAGCAGGAGACCTGACTCTGTGCCTGAGAACCAGGAAGGGTACAGTAAGAGCAGACTCCACAGAGTGTCAATGCTGGAGGCCAAGGGAAGGAGGGAAGGTCAAAAGGAGCAGGAGTAGGACTCCCCTCTCTGTACCCTGACCCCTCTGCTGCCCCAGACACCAGGACCCAAGCTTTATTCTGACCCTGCCCACATGGCCAACCCTTGTCTGATCCAGGTATATCATACTGGGGCAGCTGTGATGTTAAACTAGTCCTCAAACCATGTGACTCCCCTGACTTATACCCTGTCCTGTAGGCCTTATTGGCCATGAGCCCTTCCCCTACCATCTTTCCAGTACTCATTCCCGCCTAGTCTGGAGATACACACAGTTTACATGTGAATTCACTGGGCAGCAGGATCACACTGCCATTTGAGAACAGGGCACAGCTCCAACACTGTGTCCCCAGCTGTTTGAGTTTGCCAAGCATTGCCATAGCAACATGCTAGAAATAGGTTGGCTCTTATTGGAATTTATTAGGGTTAAAGCATACAGTTCTGAGGCTGTGCAAATGTCCAAATCAAGGCATCATCAAAAATGCTGTCTTAACATAGATCTACTGCTACTGGACTCCAGCCAAGACAAAATGTTGGTCCTGCCTGTCTCTCTCTGCCTTCTCCTCCAAACTCACTTTCTCCCTGAGCTCAGCAGGGGGCCATCAAACACAATTGCTCACACATCTCCATTCTCCTCTGGCCTGGATGTCTTCAGGTTCAAGCTACTCCATGACTCCAGCCTCTGCCATCTCCCTCAGCCTCTCAGGGTTTCTGTGTCTCTCCACAGCTCTGGAGATCCTGGAACCCTCTCCCACATGGCAGGGTAAACATGGCAGCACTCTTTCTCTGTGTATTCCAGGTATGTAGGACTTCAGCACAGTGATTTTGCTCCAACCTGGTGCCTGGAATCTAATAAGACGCCTTAACTAAACTAAAGCAATCTAACAAAATTTACTTAATTGAAAGTTCCCATATCAGAATCTAAACAAAATGTCCTACATACAAAAGGCTTACACACAGAGCAATGGGTTAGTAAGAATTTACATTCCAGTGTCCACACAAAACACAAACAAGGGTGTTAACCCAGGGCACAGGGATCAGGAGAGGTCACCTCAGTCTGGGAAGAATGGTATCTCCTGAAGCAGTGGCTGTATTTTGGGTGTGGACATCATTGAGCAAAATGGGGTGCTGACCACCATTGCACTGGCCCCTAGAATGGACCCAAGAAGAATTCAATATACTGTGCTTTCTCCACCAAATCTTAGCTCCAAAATCAGGTGTGTAACTCAGAGAGGTGTGCCATTATTCCCATCCCCAGACCCAGAGTGCAAAGATTTTGCCTGGGGGGTGGGGTGGCAGAAAGCAGGCTGTAAATCTGAATGTTCATAATTTCTTCTCCAAAGAACTGATTAGATTTACAACAGAATGGAGAAATTCAACCCTATGGTTGCTCTCCAAAGCAGTGGGAATCAATGAGGGCCTGAGATTTAATTCATCTCAATCCTTCAGTAATTTCTGAAATAAATACTTTTACATTGAGTAAACACTAAGAAAGTCTGCTAGAAGCAACTCACTTTAAGAGAAATGTAAAAGAATATTCTTCAGGCAGAAAGAAAATAATCGCAGGAGGTTCAAGGTTCATGATGGATTGAAGAACAATATCTGTTAATTAAATTCATTGAACTAAATGACTATTGAATGGATAAAGAAATAATGATATCCATGGCCTAGGACATCAATAAAGTGTTAATATACACCATGAAATAATATATAGCATAATTTGTGTAAATGGATATGTAGCAGTTGGATATCATTATGAATTCCAAAACTCGATATTGGATTATGCTTGTTAATGGGTCTGCTAATCTGGGCATGATTAAGTTATGATAAGGGCATTGACTCGGTCACAGTCGGTAGGGCGTTGAGTCCCACCCCTTGGGGGCTGGGGTCTCAAACATAAAACGACATGACCAAGGACAGAGCTAGAGTAGTTTTTCATGTTGAAATTCTGATGAGCAAGGACAGAAGGCCCCAGGGGGAAAAGAGACAAGCCATTCACCTGACAGTTCACAGCTGGACTTGTGGAGATAGGCAAAGCTTAGAGCATCTCAAAGTCTACACCTTGTGGAGGAAACAGAAGAGCTTAGCCCAAAAAGAAATCCTGCCCTCTGAAGAGAGGGACCCAAGAAGCCTTAAACCTGGCAAATGTCAGCAACTATCATGCTCCAAGACAGGGTAGCAGATTTGAGGAAGGAAGAAACTTATGCTTTATGGCCTGGTAATTTTAACCTTCTACCCCAAATAAATACCCTCTATAAAGACCCACAGATTTCTGGTATTTTGCATCAGTACCCCTTTGGTGACTAATACAGGATATAAAATATTTTAAAACACATTATTTGGCAAGTCAATAGCAAATAATAAGTGCAGATTTGGAAAGGCAAGAAAAGTGTTAGTATTTCCCCGGTAAACTTTAAAGAATATTAAATAGTGCACCTCACTCAAATAAATAGAATAAAAAGAAATTGAACAAAAATAATCAGTCCAAAACTAAGTACTCATGATTTCCTGGGTGCCAATTAGGTATTTGTTCAGGGACCACCTTACTCGTACATCTTTGGAAGCTGAACCTTTCTTATCCTTCAGAAGCCTGAAGGTTTTAGGGTTGATTTATGGGGTGTTGTGTTGTCCCCATCATAAATCAAGTGCTCTATCACTTTACCATTTCCTAGTTATGAAGTTACCAAACTGGATGTGATGCTCATTTGAAGCAAGAAGAGACATGAATGATAGAACATATAAAAAGGAGATATTATTGTGATTCCAAAATTGGTTGCTTAGTTGATTGATATTGAATCTTTCCTCTTTTCTAATGAATGCATTCAATGCTATAAATTTCCCTCTAAGTATTGCTTTTTCTGCACCCCATACACTATGAAGAAGCATAGGACATTAAAAAGCAGAAAGAACTACATAACAAAAGGCTTGTGAGTGAAGCTATATCCACTTCCACAAGCGTCCAGACATAAGATGAAGGCAGAGAATGTAAGAATGTTGGGAAAACATTTTCATTGACCGCAATCATTGTTTCTTGAAAATAACGCTTCTATGAATGTAACTTCACTTTGAAGGAATTTGCATCATGCTTATCTAAGCTTGAGGTAATCTATGAAGGAAAAAATAATGAAGACAATGAGTTTTGCCAATTTGATCCACATGGTTGTCCTCCCCTTTAAGTGTAATGAGTGTGAAGTTCTCTTGGAAATTCAACCTCATGAGATACCTGAAAATTAAACCTTCAGAGAAACCATATGGGATTTCATGAACTTGGGAATGCTAGAGTCCCATCAAAGAAACATGCAGGAGTAAAACCCTGTGTATGTAAGGAATATTGGAAATCCTTCAGCCAGGCATTAAATCTCATTGAGCATGAAATATTCATACATTAGTTAGTATTTTAATGAACATGGGAATGCTTCCATTTGAAACAAAACCTCATGGAATATGAGAAAATTCAAATGAGAGAGAAACCATATGAGTGTCCTGAATGTAGTCTGCTCTCCACAGTCATTTTTTTTTATTCCTCATTTTAAAAGCTATACAGGGGAACAAGCATAGAAATGTAGTACATGTGGGAAAGTTTTCAACCTGACAGAAAACCTTTTTATTCATCCGAAAATTCTTACTGAAGAGAAATCATACATATGTGGGAAAGCTTTAATTCAAATGTCAAATCTCAGTACAAGAGGTTTCCTACTGCAAAGAAACCCTATGCATGTAAGGTATGTGAAGAAGCCTTTAGGTACAAATCCTATCTCACAGAACATGAAAAAACTCATAGTGGACAGAAAAAAAATGAATGTAAAGAATTCATAAAAGCCTTCAGCCTAAAGCCGTAGTTCATTAAACATCACAGCATTCATTCTGGAGAAAAACCCTCTATATGCAATAAATGTGGAAAAGCCTTCAAGCATAAGGAACACCTCACTAACCATGTGAGACTACATACTGGAGAGAAACCCTATGAATGTGATGGATTTGGGAAAGCTTTCAGAAATCAAGCCTCATTACACACCAGATATAACCTTTGGGGAATTTGATATACTTATGAATTTCAAAAATATAATTGGATTATGCTTGTAAACTGATCTGTGAATCTGAGCATGATTACAGCATTGACTGGGACACGTCAGTAGGGCATTCAGCCCCACCCCTTAGTGGGTGGGGGAATCGAATATAAAAGGTATGGCAAAAGACAGTTGAAGCAGTTTTTTGTGAGAAGCATTTTTGATGTTGGAGAAACGGCCCCAGAAGAAAGGTGACTCGTTTGCCTGATACTCTACAGCTGACCTTGTGGAGGAACCAGAACAGCTAAGCCCAGAGAGAAACGCAGCCCCAGGAAGAGAGGAACACAAGAAGCCTGAACCTTGACAAACTTTGGCAGCTGTCTTGCTCCAACACGTGACAATGAATTTGGTGAGAAGAAACTTAATGCCTTATGGCTTGGTATCTGTGGACTTTTACCCCAAATAAATACTCTTTATAAAGATTAACCCATTTTTGATATTTTACATTAGCAGCCCTCTGGCTGACGAATACACCACAGAAGACAAACTGGAGAGAAACCCTATATCTGTAAGGACTGTAGAAAACCTTCAGTAGCAAAGCAAATCTCACGGACCATAAGAAAATTCATAGTGGAGAGAAACCGTATATATGTAAAGAATGTGGAATAGCCTTCAGCCAGAGGCAGTATGTCACTAAACATTACAACATTCATACTGGAGACAAACCCTGTGAATGTAATGAATGTGAATCTCCAAAGAATGTCCACCTCCGGTCTGTGCAACTTGTTGCCAATCTTTTAAGGAAGCGGCTGAGACTGTGCAATTCAGTATGTCTTTCTCCTCAGGAAAAGTGCACTTGCAGTTTGTTCTGAGATCTGCTCCTCCCACATCTTCTTCCACACTCGTCTGTGTTCAATTTGTTACCACTAATTTATGCTTCAGAACTCGAGATTTCTCTTAGTTTATGTAAAGACGCGCTTAACACTTATTTCACATTGTCCTGGTTGTTTTCACTGGTTCTTCAATCCATTACATTCTAGGTAAGAATTTTAAAAATTATCATTTTAAATATAATGCTGCCCATTATTGTAGGATTTTCTTCTAAGAAACCGCAACCATTTATATTTGTTCAGTTTCTTCAGCTGATTCTGATGTGGATTCAAGTGAATGGCCCCAGAACTGCAGTTGACTGCTTTATACTTAACTCTAATTTTCTTATTATTTTAAATTAGAAATGATCCTCTCATAATTGGGTGATATACTTCTAATCTCAAGTATCTTATGAAGTTAGGGAATTTATTTAAATTCTTAAGTTGTACTCCAATATTTTTCTCATATGTGATAGGGTGTGAGATAGATGAAACGAGAGAATGCATGTATTTACAAACAGAAATGTTTACCCAAAAGAATCTGCCAATATAGATAATTCTGAGGAAGGAGGAATAGGGGTTGAAGCTAGAGAAGGATGTTTGCTGTTTTCCATAACAGACATAAATTATTTTTATATTCTTTGCATGGATAATTTGGTAATAATTTAAAGAAATTATGAAAATAGTATACAATGAAATCATACATAGTGTTGCATTTGAAGATATTGATTTGTATCTGCAACATTCCTGGGGAGGCACTTCCCCTCACCCTTTGCAAATACAGTTGTCCATAAAGGAAAAGTTTTCACTCACCTCTGCCCCCTCCCCAGTTGCCTGGACGTGATAGGCCTCCCTCAGCAAGAGTGAGCATGGACCATGAGGAGCATGGAAACGACCATGTGCAGGTGACACTACTCTCTACACATGTTCGGTTAGAGGGCTGTTAGCACCACAGAAGAAGTTGGACTTCCTGGGGCATACTCCACAGTGAATACCTGCTAGAGTGACTCATATCACTAACGGAGGCTGTAAGTACTGAGTAGGGCTTCCTCCCGGGCCTCCTTTGCACATCCACAACTTATGATGATGGTTTGCAGTGGGGCTCTAAGAGTTTGGTTCGCAAACAGAAGTCCTTCTCTGGTTTGTGGATCTGCACTGAACATTTGCTACATTCCTGCTTCTACAGCTGTTCATCAGCTTCTTCACATCCAACCCCTCCATCCTCTTCTGGGTTTGAAGAGGTCTGCATCATTTTCAACACTTTTCAAAATGTGTTGAAATTTTTATATTTAATTAGTCTGAGAAATATCTGGCATCTGTAACCTCTGAGGTTTTCTGCAAACATGACACTATCTCACAACCTCACTTCTATTCTTGCCCATCCTAGGTCCCAGGACTTTCTGAGACTCCATTACTATTTATTATGGTCACTGGGCTAATGTTGCTCATTCTGGTGATGTTATTGCTGTAACCAATGCTCTAATGTGAATTTTGACATTTCCTTCCTGGCATCATCAATTTTAATCTTGGTATTGCTCTTTCTTTAGCTGCCCTACAATTGGAGAAGGTAAATGTAGAACTGGAAGCAGGAGACATGAGTCTGTGCCTGAGAACTTGGAGGGGTACAGTAAGTGCAGCCTCCTCAGTCCAAGGGAAGGAGGGGAGGGCAAAAGGAGCAGGAGCAGAAAGTTTCCTGTCTGTGCCCTGACTCCTCTGCTGCACCAGATCCCATGTCCCATGCTTTTATCTACCCCTGATCACCTGGCCAACCATTTCTTGAAGCAGTTACATCATACTGGGGCATCTGTGACTTTAGATTAGTTCACAAAACATATCAGTCCCCTGTCTGACTCCCTATCTTGTAGGTTTTGCTGGCCAAGTCCACTTCCTCCTCTGTCTTAACAGTACTAATTCCTGCCTAATCTGTAGACATCCACAGTTTACAGGTGAATTCAATGGGCAGGAGCATCACACTGCCATTTGGGACAGGGCAGCCCTCCAACACTGTGTCCTTAACTTTTTGAGTTTGCCAAGTGCTGTCAATGCAAAATACCAGAAATAAACTGGATTTTATTGGAATTTCTTAGGGTTGAAGCTTACATTTCTGAGGCAGTCAATATGTCCAAATCAAGGCATCATCAAAAATTCTGTCTTCCTAACGGTCAGCTGTTCTTGGACTCCTGCCAAGGCAAAATGTTGGGACTGCCTGTATCCCTCTGCTTTCTCTTCCAAACACACTTTCTCTCTGAGCTCAGCAGTGCACCATCAGACACAATCGCGCACACCTCTCCCTTCTCATTTGGCCTGGATATTTTCAGCTTCAAGCTGCTCCTTGACTCTAGCCTCTGGCCTCTGGTTTCTGTCAGGTTGAAAACTTTCCAACATGTATTACATTTCTATGTCTGTTCCCCTCTATGGCTTTTAAAATGAGGAGTTAAAAAATGACTGTAAAGGGGAGACTACTTCTGGACACTCATATGGTTTCACTCTAGTGTGAATTTTCTCATATTCCATGAGGTTTTATTTCAGATGGAAGCATTCCCATGTTCATTACAATACTAACTTTCATAAGAATATTTCATGCTCAATGAGATTTAATGCCTGGCTGAAGGATTTCCAATATTCCTTACATACACATAGTTTTACTCCTGCATGTTTCTTTGATGAGACTCTAGCTTTACCAAATTCATGAAATCCAAAATAGTTTCTCTGAAGGTATAATTCTCAGGTATCTCATGAGGTTAAATTTCCAAGAAAACTTCACACACATTACACTTCAAGTGGAGGACTACCATGTGGGACATCCTGGCAAAACTCATTGTCTTCATTCTCTTTTCCTTACATTGATTTCCTCAAGCTTATGTAAGCATGATGCAAATTCCTTCAAAATGAAGTTACGTTCAAAGAAGTGTTATTTTGAGGAAACAATGATTGTGGTCAGAGAAAATGTTTTCCCAACATTCTTACATTCTCTGCCTTCATCTTAAGATGGTACTGTTGTGGAAGTGGATATAGCTTCACTCACAAGCCTTTTGTTATGTGGTTTTTTCTGCTTTTTAATGTTCTATGCTACTTCATAGTTTGTGGGGTGCAGAAAAAGTTGTGTTTAGAAGGAAATTTATAGCATTGAATGCATTCATTAGAAAATAGGAAAGATCCAATATCAGTCATCTAAGCATCCAATTTGGGAAGCACAACAATATCGCCTTTTTATTTGTTCTATCATTCATGGCTCTTCTTGCTTCAAATGAGCATCATATCCAGTTTGGTTTCTTCATAACTAGGAAATGGGGAAGTGATACAGCACTTGATTTATGATGGGGACCAAACAACACCCCGTAAATCAACCCTGAAACCTTCAGGCTTCTGAAGTGTATGAAAGGTGCAGCTTCCAAATCTGCATGAGTCAGGTGGCCCCAGGATATGGGCCAACATGACAACCCAGGAAAGCCTGAATATTTGTTTGGGACTATTTTTGTTCAATTTTTTGTTCTTTTTATTTTGATGAGATGCACTATTTAATATTCTTTAAAGTTTACTGGGGAAATTTTATCACTTTTGCATTCCTTTCCAAATCTGCAATTATTATTTATTATTGGCTGGAGAAATAACTTATTTTAAAATATTTTATATCCTGTATTATTTAGCCAAAGATGTGCTAATGCAAAATACCAGAAATCCCTGGGTCTTAATAAGGGTGTTTATTTGGTGTAAAAGCTTACACTTCCCAGACCATAAAGCTTAAGTTTCTTCCTTCACCAAAGTCTGTTACCCCGTCTTGGAGAAAGACTGTTGCAGACATTTGCCAGGGTTCATGCTTCTTGAGTTCCTCTCTTCCCAGGGCTGTATGTCTCTCTGGGTCAGCTCCTCTGTTTCCTCCACAAGATCAGCTGTAGACTATGAGGCTTTCTAAGCTTTGACTCTCACAACAAGGCCATCTGTGAACTGTCAGGTGAAAGGCTTGTCTCTTTTCCCCGGGGCCTTCTGTCCTTGCTCATCAGAACTCCAACAACAAAACTATTCCAGTTCTGTCCTTTGCCATGTCTTTTTATGTTTGAGACCTCACCCACCAAATGGTGGGGCAAAATGCCCTACCAACTCTGGCCCAGTCAACGTCCTTGTCATAACTTAATCCTGTCCAGATTAGCACACCAGTTTACAAACATAATCCAATATTTAGTTTGGAATTCTTATTAATATCAAACTGCTACATATACATTTACCAATCTTATGCTACATATTTTATATATGTATAAATACATATATAAAATATATGTATTTATAAATATATTGTTTTTTATACTTCAAAGGTGATAACAATATTAGGGCATCCTTCATTAGTTTCTCAGCTTGGTACATGAAAGGGCTGCCTGTTTCTGTGTTCCCTGACAATCTTTCTTGTGAATTCAAACCATAACATCTTAGTCGTGTGTTCATTCCATTCTGCCTCCTTCCACTGATGTCTGCAGTATGCAGTGTCCTTGGAGATATTTACTAATGTTTCTCTGCCAGCAAGCATGTTTTTAAATGCTTAACCCTCTATGCTCTGGCTTTCAGCATATTTTCCAACAATTCCCCCTTTTATGTTTTTTGTCCAGGGTGACTGAGCCTGTCGTAGGTTGCCCTCCTCTGAAGGTCTTACATGTCCCTGGCCACCAGCCAAACTCCATTCACAGGGTTTTGAGATTCAAGGGTTTTAAGGGGAATCAAGGGATTGGCATGGCTGGCCTTTTCAGCCCTATTAATGTGGGACTGCAGGGCTTTGTGAATGCCTCCTAATACAGTTAAGAATAGCAGAACACCAATGATCACCACACTGAAGTTAGCAAGTATAGAGTTTGATTTGCACCAATGTAAGGGACTTATTTTATTTAATTGATCTGTCACTGATTGCCAAAATTCGCTACCAGGAAGAATACTAAGTTGATTCTGAGACATGCCCAAAATCCTTTTTGGCAAATCTGTAATTTCTATAGAAAAATTTGTGTGAGGACCCATCAAATTATGTTTAATTTTTTCCCATTCATAGTGGGAATCATTGTATGTGAGAGGAGGGCTACAAAAAGCCATTTCAATCCAATCACACCCCAAACCTTGTTTTAAATTTAGATTATATACCTGATCTACCATTTGTGTAACAGGCATCTCTAGGTTATTAAGCCTGTTATTAATTTGCTCCATCTATATATGCCTGACTATGCCATAGCTCACTAGTGTCATGACACCACTTTTTGACATATTGTTCTGTTTGGATATTCTCATGTAGGGCAGTTCCTGCCACAGCAGCAGCTGTAATAATACTTATAAGCCCTAATAGAGCAGCTATAATTAATCGAATTAAACGTTTGCTTCCATTCAAATAAAGATTTAGAAAATGCCAAAGGAATTGGCTTTCAGGGGGAGACTGCCAGCAGTGATTCATGAGAACCGGAAGCCAATTCCACGATGCCATCATCTTATTAGAACTGCAGTAGAACTCTCCTGTAAAACAGATTCTGATATAAAAGTTTAAAGGAAACAATAGCTGCAGAAAAACCATGTTTGGTGAATGTTCACTGTTCCTACTATAAAACAAATGGGATCCCATACACATAGTTTAAGAAATTAAGTGGATTTTCTTTTTAAACTCATAATATTAGTTTTACTGCCTTGCCTTTCAAAAATTAGGCTAGTTCCCAAAAATAATTTCCACGAATTATTTTTAGCTTTTTTAAGTTTAGTGTCCCATATTTGTGGGATAAATCTTCACGGATGAGTCAAATTTAGTGATGTATTTATACTAATTATGTCCCCAATATTCTAAAAATAATGATCACTTTCATTAGTTGATATTGTTAAATTATTAAGTTTTCAAATTATGGTTGAGTTTACATTAGGTTTCAATATCCCTATAAGGGCCCAATTCTTTACAATTCTATAGGAATTATTAAAGAGCACAACCTCAGATGAAACATGACATGTATGCCATTTATAACTTTGTACTATGATTTTGGGTCTGTATATATACATCAATGGATCCTATTCAGGTAGGTCATTTAAGAAAAGGCAAGGATAAATTTTCAATAAATTTCCTTTCCTCTTCAGGATTTAGAGGAAGACAAGGATCATTGGGCCCAGGAAAATGAAAAGATTGATTAATATAAACAGGGAGGGTTTCTCCACCCAAATCAACAATTCTAAAAGAGGCGAATTAGTAATATAAGCTAAATATGCTATTGAGAGCATCCTTGAGGTTGAATTTCTACACACTGTTGGAAAGTTAATCAGTTCTGTGGGGTAGAAATTATGGGAATTTAGTGTTACAGACTGATTCCTGTAGTCTCATTAATAAGTGGTAGCCTCATTAATAAGTCAGAAATTTCCAAAAGAGCCTTGCTCAAGGACCTCAGACAATCAAGATGAACACATTACCCAGCCATGCTAAAATCGACCGTAAGAAAGAGAGTAGTTCACTAGAGCCTTTAACAGAACTTAAGGCAGTTACCCAAAGCAGTAAAGCTATTGATACTACCTCAGCTGAAACTAAGTTTATTACTCTCTAAAACTAACACAAACACTAACCCTAAACCTTATCCTAATCCTAACCCTAACCCTATTCTTAACCCTAACCCTAACCTAACACAAAACCTAACCCTAAAATTAAACTTAACCCTAACACTAACCTAACCCTAACCCTAACCCTAACCTAAACCCTAACTTAACCCTAACCCTTAACCTAACCAAACCCCAACCCTAACCCTTACCTAAACATAACCCTAACCCTAACCCTAAACCTAAACCTAATCTAATCCTAACCCTAATCTAACCCTAACCCTAACCCTCACCCTCACCCTAACCCTAATCCTAACCTAACCCTAAGCCTAAGCCTAAACCTAACCCTAACCTTTTCAAAATAGCATCTTATACTTTAACCTTATTGTTTCTTAGAGAAACAGGTCTTATCAATTTTTAAAAGAACACAATGTTTGAGCCTTCTTTCTCAAAGTCAAATTCTGAATGAGAGCTTTCATTTCAAACTCACATGTAAGTTGGACTTTTACCTTAATAAAGGTAAAATGCTAAATATAGTTAGGTTCATGTGATATAAGTTGAATGAAGTATGTAAAATTGTTGTATAATTAAAGGAAATTTTCTAATTTTATAACAAATAAAGTTATATGAATAAAAAATTCATATGAATACTTTAAAAGTGTATAAAATTCCCAAAAATTAAATAATGATTATATATATTAAATAAAAATATAATGCTATTAATAATAAGTTTTAGTTATAACTACAAAAAGAAAGCAGCAATTAAAGGCTGCTGGGGTAGTGCATATCAATAAAATATAGTAAAATAAAATAACACCACTGCAGCATGCAGTGGTCCCAAATATTGATAGTTTGTTGCAAAAAATTAATAGCCAATTATGTCACTATCACTTTGTTTTAAAACTTACTGAAGCTTTCTTTAATATTTTCTTAAACAAGTCAAGCCAGCCACATTCCCCTTCCTGTAAAATAGCCAACAATAAATCAAGTTTATATTCAACACTGTAAGCAACAGTCACAATTATAATTATAATGTTAACAACATAACCAATACAAGTATTAAAATTACAGGTTAATGTATTACACCACAACCCAAATAGGAAAGACTAATTTGTTTTTACCTATGCCTCAAACTATACAAAATAAAGAAATTGAGTTCATTCTAATTATGTGATTAAGAATCTTAAATACTTAAGAAATAAAAGTTTATTCATTGGATGTCTGATGTTGTATAATCTACTGTAGTTTTGAATTATGCACAATATACTTAAATACTAATCAAAACTTTAATACAATACATTGCATACTTAAGTAATTTAATAACTTGTATATTACACTTAAATGTGTTTTATTAAATGTATACATAAATCACTTCTTTTGAGTTTTGACAGTCCTGAAACTAAATGTATTAAAACACAAGTCTGGCAAGTATTGTTCAAGCCTAAAAGTAAAGCATCATACAGAAAAATTTGTTGATCAACAAACCAATGCCTTGCTAGGTAACACTATTCACATTTCAGGAAAAATATTGGACATTAAAATAGTAAGCACCTCAAGGATGTTTTGTAACAAATTAAAAAAAAATTAAGTGTATTTCAATGGGTGTTGTATTCCTCCCGGGGGGAGCTGCCCACTACCCCAGGGTTTGAGACATAAACCTTAAAATGTACTGCCCAGGGAGTGTTGTGTTCCTTCCTGAGGAAGCTGGCCCCTTGCTTGGGAATTAGCAAAATACTCACAAGTTGGCATCTATAGTAGCAAATTCATTAATCCTAAACACAGTCAACCAAAACTGTAGTATCAGTTGCTACTTCAACAATTCAACACTTCCCAGCTAAAAGTGAAATATTGGTAAATATATATAAGACTGCTCTATTTAGCTGTCATTGTGTAACTTTATTCAATGTTGACTTAATCATTTAATTGGTTATATTATTTGTTTCTCACCCTAATTGTCAATATAAGCTTATCAGACTAGATATATATTAACATTTTTCTTGTCTCTATCCAGAACTCTATTTGAAATAAGCCAGGTATATCAGTGTATCCCCTGATTTAGTAAGCCTGTGAA
Source organism: Tolypeutes matacus (assembly GCA_026826555.1). NCBI lineage: Eukaryota > Metazoa > Chordata > Mammalia > Cingulata > Chlamyphoridae > Tolypeutes > Tolypeutes matacus. Next base: position 51,876 of record JAKSZT010009116.1, on the reverse strand, counting down.
TGTATGTATATTTATCATAAAAAATTAGCAGTTAAACCACTATAGATGCTACAAAAACAAAAAAGGGGGAAATGGTGAGTTGCGAGTACAATTATATCAAGCATAATTTACAATAAATATTTTAAGGCAAAGGTCAGAACCATATACATCAGCAGCATAGCATTTCTTGCAAAAATCAGGCAATAATACAGAAACAAATATTGGACAGCTAGTCTACTGAAAGCATAAAAATAATAATCAATGGGATAAGGCTGAAGTTAAGTTAGGATATAGTGTCAAGGTTTTGCTCTTATCATTACAGATAAAGGAGACCAGCTTTGGGTCCTGCCCAGATGTCTGAATCCTAGACAAAATCAAGCCAAAGAAGCTGACACCAAAAGCAGAAAAGATGGTAACTTCTAAAAGCCAGAATGTCACTCTAACACAGTTATTCCTTGCTGTGCTTACCTTGATAACCACAGCAATAAGTAGTGCACTTTCACATAATTATACATATTGGGTTTATATTACTAATTCACCTCTTTTAGAATTGTTGACTTGCAGGGACAAATCCTACCCTGTTTATATTAATCAGTCTTTTCATTTTCTTGGACTTGTGATCCTCTAAAACCTGAAGAGGAAGGGAAATTTATTGAAAATTTAATCTTGCCTTTTCTTAAATTACCTAACTGAATAGGATCCATCGATCCATGAATACAGCCCCAAAATCGTAATACAAAGTGAATAACGGCATATATGCCATGTTTCATCTGAAGATGTATTCTTTAATAATTCCTATAGAATTGTAAAGAATTGGGCCCTTATAGGGATACCGAAACCTAATGGAAACACAACCATAATTTGAAAACTTAATAATTTAACAAAATCAAAAAAGAAAAGCTATCATTAATTTTTAGAATTTTGGGAATGTCATAATTATAAATATGTCACTAAATTGTACTCATCAGGGAAGATTTATCCCACAAATATGGGACACTAAGCTTAACAAAACTAAAAATTTTTTATGGAACTTATTTTTGGGAACTAGCCCAATTTTTAAATGGCAAGGCAGTAAAACTAATATTATGAGTTTAAAAAGAAAATCCACTAAATTTCTTAAAGTATGTGTATTGGATACCATTGTTTTTATAGTAGGAACGGTGAGCGTTATCAAACATGGTTTTTCTGCAGCAATTGCTCCCTTTATACTTTTGTATCAGAATCTGTTATACAGGAGAGTTTTACTGTGGTTCTAAAAGGACAATAGCATCATAGAATATGGCTTCTGGGTCTCATGAATTGCTGTTGGCAGTCTTCCCCGAAGAGCCAAATCCTTTGGCACTTTCTAAATCATTATTTGAAAAAAAGCAAATGTTTATTTGGATTAATTATACCTGCTCTATTAGGGCTTATAAGTATTATTACAGCCACTGCTGTGGCTCAAATGCCCTACATGAGAATGTCCAAACAGAACAATATGTTAAAAATTGGCATCATAATTCTAGTGAGCTATGTCATTGACAGGCATATATGGATGAGCAAATTAATAAAAGGCTTAATAACTTAGAGATGGCTGTTACACAAATGGGAGGTCAGGTATATAATCTAGATTTAAAACAAGGTTTGAAGTGTGATTGGATTGAAATTGCTTTTTGTATCACTCCTCTCCCATACAAAGATTCCCATTATGAATAGAAAAATATTAAACATCATTTAATCAGTCATCACAGAAATTTATCTATAGAATTTACATATTTGCCAAAAAGGATTTTGAGCATGTCTCAGAATCAACTTGCTATGATTCCAGGTAGCAAATTTTGGCAATCAGTGACAGATCAATTAAATAAAATAAACCCCTTACATTGGTAGAAATCAAATTCTTTACATGTTAACTTTGGAGTGGTAATCATTGGTACTCTCCTACACTTAACTGTATTAGGAGATATTTGCAATGCCCTGCTGTCCCACATTAATAGGGCTGAAAAGGCCAACCATGCCAATAACTTGATTCTGCTTAAAATACTTGATTCTCAAATCCCTGTCCATGGAGCTTCTTTGGTGACCAGTGGTGGGCAAGACCTTCAGAGGAGGGCAACCTAAGAAAGGCACAGTCATCCTGGACAAAAAAAAAGGGGGGGGGGATTGTTGAAATGATGCTGAGAGCCAGTGCATAAAGGGTTAACCTTTAAAAAGCCTAAATAAACTTGCCTGCATTCCACATGGAGTGAGGTCCCCTGGTCCCAAACTTTCTTTGGATCATTTCCGGCACCGTCTGCCTCCATGTTGAATTACAACATTCCCTCAAAGTGAAGTTACATTCAGGAAAGTGTTATTTTGAGGAAAACATGCTTGTGGTCAGAGAAAATATTTTCCCAAATTTCTTACATTCTTTGCCTTTATCTTAAGTCTGTTCTGTTGTGGAAGTGGATATAGCTTCACTCAGAAGCCTTTTGATATGTGGTTCTTTCTGCTTCTTAATGTCCTATGCTTCTTCATAGTTTGTGGTGTGCAGCAGAGCAGTGCTTAGAGAGAAATTTATACCATTGAATGCATTCATTAGAAAAGACGAAAGATCCAGTATCAATCATGTAAGTGTCCAATTTTTGAAGTGCAAGAATATCTCCTATTTAATTGTTCTATCATTCATGGCTCTTCTTGCTTCAAATGAGCATCATATCCAGATTAGTGACTTCATAAGTAGGAAATGGGGAAGTGATACAGCACTTGATTTATGATGGGGACAAAACAACACCCCATAAATCAACCCTGGAACCTTCAGGCTTCTGAAGGATAAGAAAGGTACAGTTTCCAAAGATGCATGAGTAAGGTGGGCCCAGAACAAAGGCTAAAATGGCAACTCAGGAAATCCTAAATTCTTTGTTTTGGACTTAGTATTGTTGTTCAATTTTTTTCTTCTGTTTATTTGGTTGAGAGCACTGTTTAATATTCTTTAAAGTTTACCTGGGAAATTATAACACTTTTGCTTGCCTATCCAAATGTGCACTTATTATTTATTATTGACTGGCCAAATAACGTATTTTAAATTATTTTGTATCCTGTATTAGTCAGACAAAGATGTGTTAATGCAAACTACCTGAAATCTCTTATTACATCTCTTTACATCTACAGAAATCTCTCTTTAAAACTACAAAAATCTCTTTTTATATCTGGTGTGTAATGAGGCTTGATTTCTGAATGAAAACTTCCCCACATCCATTACATTCATAGGGTTTCTCTCCAATATGTATTCTCAGATGCTTAATGAGGTTTTCCTTCTGGTTGAAGGCTTTTCCACATTCATTGCATATAAAGGATTTTTCTCTAGATTGAATGCTCTGATGTTTAATGAATTCTTGTTTTTGGCTGAAGACTTTTCTGCATTCTTTACATTCATTTTTTTTCTGTCCACTATGCGTTTTTTCATGTTCTGTGAGATATGGTTTATACTTAAAGGCTTTTTCACATGCCTTACATTCATAGGGTTTCTTTGCTCTAGGAAACATCTTGTACCTGAGATTTGTCATTTGAATTAAAGCTTTCCCACATATATATGATTTCTCTTCAGTAAGAATGTTCTGATGAATAAAGAGATTTCTGTCAGGTTGGAAGCATTCATGCATGTATTATATTTCTATGCTTGTTCCCCTGTGTAGCTTTTAAAATGATGAGTAAAAAAATGACTGTAAAGAGCAGATTATTTCAGGACACTCATTTGGATTCTCTCTAGTGTGAATTTTCTCATATTCCATGAGGTTTTGTTTCAGATGGAAGCATTCCCATTTTCATTACAATTCTAACTTTTGTATGAATATTTCATGCTCAATGAGATTTAATGCCTGGATGAAAGTTTTCCAATATTCCTTACATACACATTGTGTTACTCTTGCATGTTTCTTTGATGGGACTGTAGCTTTACCAAATTCATGAAATCCCAAATGGTTTCTCTGAAGATTTAATTCTCAGGTATTTCATAAGGTTGAGTTTCCAAAAAAAAACTTCACACACATTACACTTCAAGGGGAGGACTGCCATGTGGAACAACCTGGCAAAACTCATTGTCTTCATTCACTTTTCTTTACATAGATTCCCTCATGCTTATGTAAGCATGATGCAAATTCCTTCAAAGTGAAGTTACATTCAAAGAAGTGGTTTTTTTTTTTTTTTTTTTTGAGGAAACAATGATTGTGGTCAGAGAAAATGTTTTCCCAACATTCTTACATTCTCTGCCTTCATCTTAAGACTGTACTGTTGTGGAAGTGGATATAGCTTCACTCACAAGCCCTTTGTTATGTGTTTTTTTCTGCTTTTTAATGTTCTATGATTCTTCATAGTTTGTGGGGTGCAGAAAAAGCTGTGCTTAGAAGGAAATTTATAGCATTGAATGCATTCATTAGAAAATAGGAAAGATCCAATATCAGTCATCTAAGCATCCAATTTGGGAAGCGCAACAATATCACCTTTTTATTTGTTCTATCATTCATGGCTCTTCTTGTTTCAAATGAGCATCATATCCAGTTTGGTGACTTCATAACTAGGAAATGGGGAAGTGGTATAGCACTTGATTTATTATGAGGACAAAAGAACACCCCTAAATCAACCCTGAAACTTTCAGGTTTCTTAAGGATAAGAAAGGTGCAGCTTCCAAAGTTGCATGATTAAGGTGGCCCCAGAATATGGGCCAACATAGCCAATCCAGGAAATCCTGAATATTTTTTTGGGCTCTTTTTGTTCAATTTTTTGTTCTTCTATTTATTTGGATGAGATGCACTATTTAATATTATTTTGAGTTTATTGGGAATATTATATCAATTTTGCGTGCCTTTCCATATCTGCAAATATTATTTATTATTGACTGGCCAAATAACATATTTTAAAATATTTTATATCCTGTATTAGTCAGCCAAATGTGTCCTAATGCAAAATACCAGATATCCCTGGGTTTTAATAAGGGTATTTATTTGGGGTAGAAGCTTACCCTTCACAGGCCATAAAGCATAAATTTCTTCATTCACCAAAGTCTATTACACCATCTTGGAGCAAGACAGCTGTCGACATTTGCCAGGGTTCAGGCTTCTTGGGTTCATCTCTTCCCAGGGCTGTATGTCTCTCTGGGTCAGCTCTTCTGTTTCCTCCACAAGGTCAGCTGTAGACGGTGAGATTCTCTAAGCTCTGCCTCTCACCACAAGGCCATCTGTGAACTGTCAGGTGAAAGGCTTGTCTCTATTCCCCAGGGACTTCTGTCCTTGCTCATCAGAACTACAACTTCAAAACTATTCATTTCTGCCCTTTGTCATATCTTTTTATGTTTTTGACCCCACCCAACAAATGGTGGGCAAAATGCCCTACCAACTCTGGCCCAGTCAATGCCCTTATCATAACTTAATCATGGCCAGAATAACACACCAGTTTACAAGCATAATCCAATATCTATTTTTAGAATTCATAACAATATCAATCTTCTACATATCCATTTACCCATCTTATGCTACATATTGTTTTATGGTGTATTTTTAACACTTTATTGATGTCCTAGACCACGGATATCATTATTACTTTATCCATTCAATAGTCATTTAGATATATGAATTTAATTAACAGATATCGTTCTTCAATCCATCCTGAACCTTGAACTTTCTGAGATTAATTTCTTTCTTTCTGAAAAATATTCTTTTACATTTCTTTTAAAGTGAGTTGCTGCTATCAAATTTATTAGTTTTTGTTGTTGTTGTTGTTGACCTGTTTATTTTTTATTTTTATTTTTTTAAAACTTTGTACATTTAATAATTGAAAATAGAAACAATTAAAAACTAAAATGTAAACACAGATGAATAATATATACATTTCTCAAATGTAATGGATACATAAAATTTTTGTGGGGCCAAACAACATGTTACACAATATAATTGGTTCATACTAATGCATTCATACACCCTCTGTCCTTTTGTGTTTGGTTTGCTTCACTCAACAGAATGTACTCCAGGTTCATCCATGTTGCCACATGCTTTATGACTTCATTTCTTCTTACAGCTGCATAGTATTCCATCATGTGAATAGACCACAGTTTATCCATTCTTCTATTAATGGACACCTGGATTGTTTCCAACTTTTGACAATGGTGAATAATGTTGCTATGAGCATCGGTTTGCAGATGGTCTGTTTGTGTCACCGCTCTCTGTTCTTCTGGGTATATACCTAGTAGGGGTGTAGCAGGGTCACGTGGCAAGTCTATATTAAACTTCTTTGGGAACTGCCAAACAGTCCTCCCTAGTGGGTGTATCATTCTGCATTCCCACCAACATTGAAGAAGAGTTCCTATCTCTCCACATCCTCTCCAACACCTGTAGTTCTCTCCCTTTTTAATAGTGGCCATTCTGATAGATGTAAAATGATATCTCATTGTAGTTTTGATTTGCATTTCCCTAATCATGAGTGATATTGAGCATTTCTTCATGTGTTTTTTTTTTTTTTTGGCCATTTGTGTTTCTTTTTTGGAGAAATTTCCATTCCAGTCTTTTGCCCATTTTTTAATTGGGTCATTTGTCTTTTTATTGTTGAGTTTTAACATCTCTTCATATATCCTGGATATTAAACCCTTATCAGATATGTGATTTACAATTTTTTTTCCCATTGAGTTGGCTGCATTTTCACCTTTCTGACAAAGTCCTGTGAGGTGCAAAAGTGTTTAATTTTGAGGAGGTCACATTTATCTACTTTTTCTTTTGTTGCAAATGCTTTTTTGTTGTTGTTGTTGCACATGTAAGGTCCAAGAAACCACCGTCTACTACAAGGTCTTGAAGTTGTTTCCCTACATTTTCTTCCAGTAGTTTTATGGTCCTGGCTTTTATATTTAGATCTTTGATCCATTTTGAGTTGATTCTTGTGGGGTGAGATAGGCATGCTCTTTCATTCTTTTGGTTATAGATAACCAGTTCTCCCATCACCATTTGTTGAAGAGACGGTTTTTTCCCATTAGCGTGGACTTGGTTGGTTTGTCAAAAACCAGTTGACTGTATAGGTGAGGGTATATTTCTGGGTTCTCAACTCTATTCCACTGATCAATTTGTCTATCTTTATGCCAGTGTCATGCTGTTTTGACCACTGTAGCTTTGTAATATGTTTCAAGGCCAGGCAGTGAAATTCCTCCTACATTGTTCTTCATTTTTGAATGCTTTCGGCTATTCAGGTGCACTTACTCTTCCAGATGAATTTGGTAATTGCCTTCTCTAATTCTGTAAAGTAATCTGTTTGGATTTTGATTGGTATTGCATGGAATCTGTAAATTGGTTTGGGCAATATTGACATTTTCACGATATTTATTCTTCCAATCCTTGAATACGGAATGTCTTTCCATTTGTTTAGGTCTTTTTCAATATCTTTCAGCATTGTTTTGTAGTTTTATGCATATAGGTCCTGTACTTTTTGGTTAAATTAACTCCTAGGTATTTAAGTCTTTTTGTTGCTATTGAAAATGGAATTTTCCCCCTGATTTCTTCCTCAGGTTGTTCAGTATTAGTGTACAAATACATTACCAAATTTTGTGTGTTGATATTGTATCTTGCCACTGTGCTAAACTCATTTATTTGTTCAAGTAGCATTGATGTGGATACTTTAGGATGTTCTAAGCACAGGATTATGTCATCCACAAATGGTGAGAGTTTTACTTCCACTTTTCCTATTTGGACGCCTTTAAATTTTTTGTCTTGTCTAATTGCCCTAGCTAGAACTTCTAGTAAAATGTTGAATCAAAATGGTGACATTGGGCACCCTTGTCTTTTTCCCAATCAACATTTCCCCATTGAGTATGATGTTGGCTGTGGATTTTTCATATATACCTTTTATCATATTGAGGAATTTTCCTTTTATTCCTATCTTTTGAAATATTTTTCTCAAAAATAGGGTGGATTTTGTGTAATGACTTTTCTGCCTCTATTGATATGACCATGTGGATTTTTTCCTTCAATTTTTTAATCTGGTGTATTACATTGATTGATTTTCTTATGTTGAACCATCCTTGCATACCAGTAATAAATCCCACTTGGTCTTGGTGTATAAGTCTTTTGATATGCTGTTGGATTCGATTTGCTAGTGTTTTGTTGAGAATTTTTGCATCTATGTTCATTAGAGAGATTGGTCTGTAATTTTCCCTCCTTGTGGAATCTTTATCTGGCTTTGGTATTAGGGTGACGTTGGCTTCATAAAATGTGTTGGGTAATTTTCCCTCCTCTTCAATTTTTTGGAAGAGTTTAAACAGGATTGGTGTTAATTCTTTTTGAAATGCTTGGTAGAATTCACCTGTGAAACCATCTGGTCATGGAGTTTCCTTTGCTGTGAGATTTTTGATGACAGATACAATCTCCTGAATTGTGATTGGTTTGTTAAGTTCTTGTATTTCGTATAGCATTAGTGTAGGTTGGTTATGTGTTTCTAGTAATTTGTCCATTTCATCTAGGTTGTCTAGTTTGTTGGCATATGGTTTCTCATAATATCCTCTTATGATTCTTTTTATTTCTGTGCGGTCATTTGTAATTTCCCCTCTTTAATTTCTGATCATGTTATTTGCATTTATGTCTTTTTTTCTTGTCAGTCTAGGGAGGGGTTTGTCAATTTTATTGGTCTTCTCAAAGAATCAGCTTTTGGTTTTGTTGATTTTCTCTATTGTTTTTCTGTTCTCAATTTCATTCATTTCTGTTCTAATCTTTATTATTTCTTTCCTTCTGCTTGCTTTGGGATTGGTTTGCTGTTATTTTTCTAGTTTCTATAGGTGTTCAGTTAAATCTTTGAGTTTAGCTCTTTCTTGTTTTTTTTTTTTTTTTTTTTTTTTTTTTTTAATATAGGCATTTAGGGCTATAAATTTCCCTCTCAAGACTGCCTTCACTCCATCCCATAAGATTTGATAGGTTGTTTTCTCATTTTCAATTGACTCAATATATTTATTTATTTCACTTGCAATTTCTTGTTTGAACCACCGAATATTTAGGAGTGTGCTGTTTCGTCTACACACATTTGCAAATTTACATTTTTTCTGTCTGTTATTGATTTCTAATTTCATTGCATTATGATCTGAGAAGGTTGCTTTGTAAAATTTCAATTTTTTATATTTATTGAGGGCTGAATTGTGACCTCACATGTGGTCTATCCTTGAGAAAGATCCATGGGCACTTAAAAAGAATGTAAAACCCGCACAGTTTGGATACAGTGTTCTGTATATGTCTGTTAGGGCTAAATTGTTTATTGTATTGTTCAACTTCTCTGTTTCCTTGTTGATCTTCTGTCCAGTTGTTCTATCTAATGATGTGAGAGGGGTGTTGATGTCTCCAACGATTATTGTAGAAATGTCTATTTCTCCCTTCTGTTTTGCCAGAGTTTGGTTCATATATTTTGGACACCCTGAGTAGGCGCATAGTTATTTATGAGTATTATATCTTACTGGAGGATCATCGCATTTATTAATATATAATGGATTTCCATATCTATTATCACTTTTTTGCATTTAAAGCCTGTTTTGTCTGATATTAATATAGATACCCCTGCTCTTTTCTATTTACTATTTGCGTGGAGTATCTTTTTCCAACCTTTTACTTTCAGCCGGTTTGTATCCCTGGGTCTCAGGTGAGATTCTTGTAAGCAGCATATCGGTGGTTCATGTTTTTTTATCCATTCTGTCAGCCTGTATCTTTTGATTTGGGAATTTAATCCATTCACATTCAATGATATTAGTGAAAATGCAGTATTTATTTCCTCTATTTTATTCTTTGGTTTTCATATGCCATTTTATTTTAATCTTTCTTTTTACTCCTTGGGTTATCCTTTCTGCTTTTCTTTGTTCTATACTCTCCTCCAAGCCTCTTTCTTCTGTCTTTTTCTTTCAGGTTCTAAGGCTTCCTTTAATATTTCCTGCAAAGATGGGTTCTTTTTTGTAAACTCTCTTAGTTTCTGTTTGTTTGTGAATATTTTTTATTCACCTTCATATTTGAAGGACTGTTTTGCTGGATAAAGAATTCTCAGCTGGCAGTTTTTCTCTATCAGTTTCCTAATAGTATCATACCACTGTCTTGTCGCCTCCATGGTATCTGAACAGAAATCTGCACTAAGTCTTACTGGAAATCCTGTGTATGTGATTGTTTGCTTCCCTCTTGCTACTCTGAGAATTTTCTCTTTATCTTTTACGTTTGACATTTGGAATAGTATGTGTCTTGGCATAGGTCTGTTTGGATTTAGTCTCATTAGGGTACAGTGTGCTTCTTGGACATGTAAGTTCATTTCTTTTGTGAGAGTTGGGATATTTTCAGCTATTATTTCCTCAAATACACTTTCTGCCCCTTTTCCTTTCCTTTCCCTTTCTGGAACTCCCGTGACACTTATGTTGTTTTGTTTGGTGTTGTCATTCAACTCTCTGAGCCTTTGTTCAATTATTCCCCTCTTTTCTCTCTCTGTTCTTTTCTCTCTTCAATTTTAGCTGTTCTGTCTTTGGTATCACTTATTCTTTCTTCTATCATTTTAAGTCTGCTGTTGTATGCTTCAAATATGTTTTTGACTTCACCTATTGTGTCTTTCATTCCTATGAACTCCATTACTTTTCTGTTCAGGATTTCAAATTGCATTCACTCAATGTCTTCTTGATGTCATTTATCTCTTTAACTATATTGTCTTTCATCTAATTAATTTGATTTTAGAAATTTGTACTCAACTCACTGATTACTTCTCTCAAATTCTGCAGGTCTTCTGGGACTTTGTTATATTCCTTTTCTTCAGCCATGTCTTCTATTTTCTTACTATGGCCTGTACATTTTTGCTGGTGTTTAGGCATCTGGTTAGGTTGTATTTTACTTAGATTCTCTATCTCTTTCTCTTTTATATGGTTTTAGCAGCAGGAGGATGTGAGTTACCACAACTCTTTCATTTTTGTCTCAACCTTGATTGTTAAGTTTGTCCTGCTGATTGCTTAAATCTTGGCACTGGACCCAGTAATTACTTGTAGATTTGTTTCCTTGGGCCTTGGGCAGGGAGGTTATAGAAGTTAGGAAAATCCTCTCCTACTTATTAATTTTCTTATGTGCACTTCCTCAGACTTCCAGGAGATGGTGCTTGTTAGATGCTCTCAATTTGATGACTGGTCGGAGTTTATTTGTTGTGAAACAGACCAGATAATGTAGTAAAGTTTCCAGTCTGGGGGCTAAGAGCCTTGTAATTCAAACTTTATGAGACAGTTCACCAGTCTTCTCTGGTTGCCCCCTCCCTTTTCCCAGCTGGGAATATTTACTCTCCCCTCTGTATCCACAACAATCAGTCCCTGTTAGTAGGGGAAGAGATTGGGAGGTTTGAATATCTTTAGTCCCTTGCAGCCTCTATGGAAAACCATGGCACAGCCTCATCCAGCCTGGGGGGGCTCTCAGGACAGGGCAGACCAAACCGGTTAGTCAAAAGCAGGGTCAGCCCCAGGCTCTCTCTCCCCTCTCCAGTGGAGTCCTCAAAAATTAGTCCAGGCTGGAAGAGAGGGAAGTTGCGAGGGTCAGATTTCTCCTGTCCATCCTAGGATCCCAAGGCAAACCGCCATGTGGAAGTGTCCATGTGGTTCTGCAGCCCAATTTGTGGATCAGAATCTCAGTCAGCCTAAGGCTGTGTCCCACTCTCTCCCCTTTCCAAGAGTGATAGGTCCCTGAAGCTCCCTTTGTCTGTAGTTGCAGGCCCAGAGTCCTGAGAATTCTAAAGAGTGTGGGGGAGGGTGTAAGCAGCAGCAGCCGCTGCTGGTTCCAACTCACAGTTCTGGTTCTCTTGTGGTGATTTCCCTGTTTTGTCCCACTCTCCTCGGAGTGGTGTGCAGACTGCACCTGCTGTCATAAACCCTAGAAGATCTATTTTGGGGTTCACTATGTATTTTTCAAGAGAAGAGATTCCTGTGTCTTACTAGGCTGCCATCTTCCCAGAAGTGGAGACTTTATTAGATTTTACTCATCTGTATTTCACTTCTTCCTGAATGATTGAGATGAATTAAATCTCAGGCCCTTGATGATCTCTACTGCTTTTGAGAGCACCCTTAAGGATGAATTTCTCCATTCTGTTGTAAATGTAATCTGTTCTTTTGATGAGAAATTAGGGGCTTTCAATTTTACAGCCTGCTTCCTGCCCCCTCACAAAAAGGCTAAATCTGTGCACTCTGGCTCTGGGGATGGGAATAATGGCACACTTCTCAAGTTACACACCAGATTTTGGAGGTAAGCTTGGTGTAGAAAGCACAGTATATTGAATTCTTCTTGGGACCCTTCTAGGAACCAGTGTAATGGTGGTCAGCACAACATTTTGCTCAATGATGGCCACACCCAAAGGACAGCCAATGCTTCATGAGTTCCTATTTCTCCTGGACTTAGGAGAACCCCCTGATCCCTGAGCCCAGGATTAATGCTCTCATTTGAGTCTTGTGTGGACCCCAGAAAAGTATGTTCTTACTGAACCATTGCTGTGTGTAAGGCTTTTGTCTATAGGACATTTTGGTAAGATTCAGATAAGGGAATTCTGATTAGGTCCTTTTTTTTAGATTGCTTTAGTTTAGTTAAGGGCCTCTGATTAGATTTCAGGCACCAGGATGGACCCCAATCATTGTGTTGAAGTATTACGGACACGGAACACAAAGAGAAAGATTTCTGCCATGTTTGCCCTTCCATGTATGAGAGGGTTCCAGTATCTCCAACAGCTGTGGAGAGACACAGAAAACCTGAGTGGCTGAGGGAGAGAACAGAGGCTTGAGCAGCTTTAAGATGAAAATATCCAGGCCAGAGGAGAAGGGAGAGGTGTGAACAATTGTGTCTTATGGCCCACTGCTGAGATCAAAGGGAAATTGTGATTGGTAGAGAAGGCAGAGGGAGACAGGCGGGCCCAACATTTTGCTTTGGCAGGAGTCCAGGAGCACCTGACCATTGGTAAGACAGAATTTTTGATGATACCTTGATTTGGACATTTTGACAGCCTCAGAAATGTAAGCTTCAACCCTAAGAAATTCCAATAAAGCCAACTTACTTCTGGTATTTTGCATTGACAGCACTTGGCAAACTCAAAAGTTAAGGACACAGTGTTGGAGGGCTGCCCTGCCCCAAAAGGCAGTGTGATGCTCCTGCCCATTGAATTGACCTGTAAACTGTGGGTGTCTACAGAATAGGCAGGAATGAGTACTGTTAAGAAGGAGGAGGAAGTGGTCTTGGCCAGCAAAGCCTACAAGATAGGGAGTCAGACATGGGGAGTGACATGTTTTGTGAACTAGTCTAAAGTCACAGATGCCCCAGTACGATTTACCTGCTTCAAGAAATTGTTGGCCAGGTGGGGAGGGGTAGATAAAAGCATGGGACCTGGGATCCAGTGCAGCAGAGGAGTCAGGGCAGAGACAGGAAACTTTCTGTTCATGCTCCTTTTGCCCTCCTCTCCTTCTCTTGGCCTCCAGCGTTGACCCTCTGAGGAGGCTGCACTTACTGTACCCCTCCAAGGTCTCAGGCACAGACTCAGGTCTCCTGCTTCCAGTTCTACATTCACCTTCTCCAATCATGGGGCAGCCAAAGAAACAGCAATACTAAGATGAAAACTGTTGATGCCAGGAAGGAAATGTCAAAAATCACATTAGAGCATTGGCTACAGCAATAACATCACCAGAATGAACAACATTAGCCCAGTGACCCTAATAAATAGTAATGGAGTCTCAGAAAGTCCAGGGACCTATGATGGACAAGACTAAAAGTGAGGTTGTGAGATAGTGTCATGTTTGCAGAAAACCTCAGAGGTTGCAAATGCCAGATATTTCTCAGACTAATTAAATATAAAGTTTTCAACACATTTTGGACAGTGTTGAAAATGATGCAGACCTCTTCAATCCCAGAAAAGAACATTGGTGTTGGATGTGAAGAAGCTGATGAACAGCTGAAAAGCAGCACTGTAGCAAGTATTTAATGCAGATCCCCAAGCCAGAGAAGGACTGTTCTGTTTGGGAACCAAACTCTTAGAGCCCCAATGCAAACCATCATCATAGGTTGTGGCTGTGCAAAGGAGGACCGGGAGAAAGCCCTGCTCAGTACTCACAGCCTCAGTTAGTGATGTAAGTCACTCTCGCGGGTCTTCACTGTGGATTAAGCCACAGGAAGTCCATCTTCTCCTGTGGTGCTAACAGTGTCAACTTCACATGGTCACTTCCATGCCCCTCGTGGTCCATGCTCACTCTTGCTGAGGGAGACCCCGTCCAGGCAGCTGGGAAGAGGGCCGAGGTGAGTGAGAACGTTTCCTTTATGGATAACAGCGTTTTCAAAGGGTGAGGGGGAATTCTCCTGCCAGGAATGTTGCAGATACAAATCAGTATCTTTAAATGAACTACTATAAATGATTTCATTGTTTACTATTTTCAAAATTTTTTAAATTATAACCAAATTATACATGCAATGAGTATAAAAATAATGTGTCTGTAATGGAAGACAACAAACTTCCTTCTCTAGCCTCAACCCCAATTCTTCTTTCCTCAGAATTTTCTGCATTGACAGATTTTTTGGGTACACATTTCTGTTTGTAAATACATGCATTCTCTAGTTTCGTCTATCCCACAACCTATCACACATGAGAAAATTATTGGAATACAACTTAAGAATAAAAATAAATTTCCTAACTTCTAAATATACTTGAGATTAGAAGTATATCACCCAATTATGAGAGATCACTTCTGATTTAAAATAATAAGGAAAATTAGGGTTAAGTAGAAAGCAGGACACTGTAGTTCTGTGGCTGTTAAACTTGAATCAATATCAGAATCAGTTGAAGAAATGAAAAATATAATGATTGGGATTCCTTAGAAGTAAATGCTACAATAATGAGCAGCATTATATTTAAAATGATAATTTTTAAAATTCTTACCTAGAATATAATGGACTGAAGAACCAGTGAAAACAACCAGGACAATTTGAAATAAGTGTTAAGTGCATCTTTACATAAACAAAGAGAAATCTCGTGTTCTGAAGCATAAATTAGTGGTAACAAATTGAACACAGATGAGTGTGGAAGAAGATGTGGGAGGAGCAGATCTCAGAACAAAGTGCACTTGCTTCCTGAATTGCACAGTCTCAGCTGCTTCCTTAAAAGATTGACAACAAGTTGCACAGACCGGAGGTGGACATTCTTTGGAGATTCACATTCATTACATTCACAGGGTTTCTCTCCAGTATGAATGTTGTAATGTTTAGTGACATACTGCCTCTGGCTGAAGGCTATTCCACATTCCTTACATATACAGGATTTCTCTCCACTATGAATTTTCTTATGGTCATTGAGATTTGTTTTGCTACTGAAGGCATTTCTACAGTCCTTACAGATATAAGGTTTCTCTCCAGTTTGTCTTCTCTGGTGTATTAGTCAGCCAAAAGGGTGCTAATGTGAAATACCAAAAATTGGTTAGTCTTTATAAAAAGTATTTATTTGTGGTAGAAGTCCACAGATACCAGGCCATCAGGCATTAAGTTTCTTTTCACCAATGTCATTGTCACGTGTTGGAGCAAGACAGCTGCCAACATTTGCCAGGGTTCAGGCTTCTTGTGTTCATCTCTTCCCTGGGTTGCATTTCTCTCTGGGCTTAGATCTTCTGGTTCCTCCACAAGGTCAGCTGTAGACTATCAGGCAAATGGCTCACTTTTTTCTTCTGGGGCCTTTTCTCCTACATCAAAACTGCTTCTCAAAAAAAAAAACTGCTTCAACTGTCTTTTGTCATGCCTTTAATATTCGATTACCCCACCCACTAAGGGGCAGGGCTGACCACCCTACTGGCATGACCCAGCCAATGCCGTAATCATAGCCAGATTAACATATCACTTTACAAATATGATCTAATTATATTTTTGGAATTCATAATTATATCAAATTTCCCAAATGTTACATCTGGTGTGTAATGAGGCTTGATTTCTGAAAACTTTCCCAATCCATCACATTCATAGGGTTTCTCTCCAGTATGTGTTCTCAGAAGGTTAATGAGGTTTTCCTTTTTTGGTACCCTAGGCCACGGATATCATTATTACTTTATCCATTCAATAGTCATTTAGATTAATGAATTTAATTAACAGATATTGTTTTTCAATCCATCCTGAACCTTGAACCTTCTGAGATTATTTTCTTTCTGCCTGAACAATATTCTTTTACATTTCTTTAAAAGTGAGTTGCTTCTAGGAAACTTTATTAGTGTTTACTCAACTGTAAAACTATTCATTTCACATCTTTATTATTTCTTATTTTTTGCTTTTATTTTATTTTATTATTTTATTTTATTTTTTATTTTTATTGTGGGTAAAAATCAAAATTTTCACAATACATATCAACATTTGCAAAATGATATATAAATATATATGCATATATGTGCATTTGCTTACAAAAAGGTTATATATATTTTAAGAGGTGCTTAGATTACCCAAAATATTACATGGAACCCACTGGGATTCCCATGTTGCCCACCTCCCACACCTCCCACCACATCCCACACAAACATCATTGTGATTAAATAAATCTCTAGTCCTCTATGATTTCCACTGATTTTGACAGCAACCTTAGGGATGAATTTCTCCATTCTGTTGTAAATGTAATCAGTTCTTTGGAGAAGAAATTAGGAAATT
Organism: Tolypeutes matacus; assembly: GCA_026826555.1. Classification (NCBI taxonomy): domain Eukaryota; kingdom Metazoa; phylum Chordata; class Mammalia; order Cingulata; family Chlamyphoridae; genus Tolypeutes; species Tolypeutes matacus. The sequence continues at coordinate 35,281 of JAKSZT010009116.1, read as the reverse complement.
TCAGTTTTACAGCCTGCTTCTTGCTACCCCACCCACCAGGCAAAATCTGTGCGCTCTGGCGATGAGGAGGTGAATAATGGCACACCTCTCTGAGTTACACATCTGATTTTGGAGCTAAGATTTGGTGAACAAAGCACAGTATATTGAATTCTTCTTGGGTCCAATCTAGGGGTCAGTACAATGGTGGTCAGTACCCCATTTTGCTCAATGATGTCCACACCCAAAATACAGCCACTGCTTCAGGAGATACCATTCCTCCCAGACTTAGGTGACCTCTCCTGATCCCTGTGCCCAGGATTAATGCCCTCGTTTGTGTTTTGTGTGGACACTGGAATGTAAATTCTTACTAACCCATTGCTCTTTGTGTAAGCCTTTTTTATGTAGGACATTTTGTTTAGATTCCGATATGGGAACTTTCAATTAGGTAACTTTTTGTTAGATTGCTTTAGTTTAGTTAAGGCATCTTATTAGATTCCAGGCACCAGGTTGGAGCACAATCATTGTGCTGAAGTCCTACATACATGGAACACACAGAGAAAGAGTGCTGCCATGTTTACCCTGCCATGTGGGAGAGGGTTCCCAGATCTCCTAGAGCTGTGGAGAGACACAGAAACCCTGAGAGGCTGAGGGAGATGGCAGAGGCTGGAGTCATAGAGTAGCTTGAACTTGAAGACATCCAGGCCAGGGGAGAAGGGAGATGTGTGAGCAATTGTGTCTGATGGCCCCCTGCTTAGCTCAGGGAGAAAGTGAGTTTGGAGGAGAAGGCAGAGAGAGACAGGCAGGACCAACATTTTGTCTTGGCTGGAGTCCAGTAGCAGCAGACCTATGTTAAGACAGCATTTTGATGATGCCTTGATTTGTACATTTGCACAGCATCAGAACTGTGTGCTTTAACCCTAAGAAATTCCAATAAGAGCCAACCTATTTCTAGTATTTTTCTGTGGCAATGCTTGGCAAACTCAAACAGCTGGGTACAGTGTTGGAGTGGTGCCCTGTTCCCAAATGGCAGTGTGATCCTTCTACCCAGTGAATTCACATGTAAACTGTGTGTATCTCCAGACTAGGTGGGAATGAGAACTGGAAAGATGGAGGGGGAAGTGCTTATGGCCGGTAAGGCCTATAAGACAGGGGATAAGTCAGGGAATCATATGGTTTTAGGACTAGTCTAAAGTCACAGATGCCCTAGTATGAAGTACCTGCATCAGGCAAGGGTTGGCCATGTGGGCAGGGTCAGATAAAAGCATGGATCCTGGGATCTGGGGCAGCAGTGTTGTCAGGGAACAGAGAGGAGACTTCCTGCTCCTGCTCCTTTTGCCCTTCCTTCATTCCCTTGGCCACCAGCATCGATGCTCTGAGGAGTCTGCTATTACTGTACCCCTCATAGTTCTCAGTCACAGAGTCAGTTCTCCTGCTTCCAGTTCTACATTCATATTATCCAATCCTTGGGCATTTAAGAAAGTGCAATGCCAAGATTAAGCCTGTTGGTGTCTGGAATGAAATGTCAAAATTCACATTACAGCATTGGCTACAGCAATAACATCACCAGAATCAGCAACATTAGGCCAGTGACCCTAATGAATAGTATGGGAATCCCAGAAAGTCCTGGGACCTAGGGCTGAGAGGAATAGAAGTTAGGATTTGAGATAGTGCCATGTTTGCAGAAAACCTCAGAGGGTGCAGATGCTAGATATTTCTCAGACTAATTAAATATAAAACTTTCAACACATTTTCAACAGAGTTGAAATTGATGCAAATGTCTTCAATCCCAGAAGAGAACAGAGTGGTTGGATGGGAAGAAGCTGATGAACACCTGAAGAAGCTGGAATGTAACACATGTTCACTGCAGTTCCCCCAAGCCAGAGAGTGTATGTCCTGTTTGGGAACCAAACTCTCAGAGCTGCAATGAAAACCATCATCATAGTTTCTTGATATGCAAAGGAGAACTGGGATAAATCCCTGCTCAACACTCACAGTCTCATTTAGTGATGTGAGTCACTCTAGTGGGTCTTCACTGGGGAGTAAGGGGCAGGGAGTCCATCTTGTACTTTGGTGCTAACAGCCTCCTAACCAGACATGTGTAGAGAGCAGGGTGACGTTCACATGGTCAGGTCCATGCTCCTCATGCTCCATGCTCACTCTTGCTGTGGGAGGCCTCCACCCGTCTAGGCAGGTGGGGAAAGGTCCAAGGGGAGTGAGCATTTTCCGTTTATAGGAGACTATATTAGCAAATGGTGAGGGGAAGTTGCCTCCACACCAGTATTGTTGCAGATATAAATGGATATATTCAAACCAATCCCTTGTATGATTTCATGGTGTACTATTTTCATAATTTCTTTTAAATTATATGCAAATTATCCATGCAAAGAGTATAAAAATATTTTATGTGTGTTATGGGAAACAATCAAAATCATTCTGTAGCCAAAACCCCCATTCTTCCTTCCTTAGAATTTTCTGCATTGGCATATTTTTTGGGACACATTTCTGTTTGTAAATACATGCATTCTTTAGGTTCATCCTTCCCACACAGTATCATGTATAAGAAAAATATTGGAGTACAACTTAATAATATAAATTAATTTTCTAACTTCTTTGAATACTTGAGATTAGAAGTATAAATAATAAGGAAAATTTGAATTAAGTAGAAAGGCCACTGTAGTTCAGTGGCTGTTTAACATGAATCTACATCAGAATCTGGTGAAGAAAGTGAAAAAATATCAATTTTTAGGGTGCCTTATAAGAAAATGCTACAATAATGGGCAGCATTATTTTTAAAATGGTAATTTTTTAAATGCTTGCCCAGAATGTAATGGACTGAATAACCAGTGTAAATGACCAGAATAATATGAAATAACTGGAGAGCCTATCTTTACATAAACTCAGAAAAATATCAAGTTCTGATGCATAAATTAGTGGTAACAAACTGAAATCAGATGAGTGTTAAAAAAGATGTGGGACGAGCATATCTCAGAACAAACTGCAAGGGAACTTTTCCAAGAGGAAAAAGACATCCTGAGTTGCACAGCCACAGCGGCTTCCTTAAACGATTGGCACCAATTTGCACAGACTGGAGGTGAAGATTCTTTGGAGATTCACATTCATTACATTCACAGGGTTTCTCTCCTGTATGAATGTTGTAATTTATAATGAGATACTACCTCTGCCTGAAGGCTATTTCTAATCCCTTACATATATAGGGTTTCCTTCCACTATGAAATTTCCCATGGTCAGTGAGAGTTGATTTGCTACTGAAGGTTTTCCTACATTCCTTACATATATAGGGTTTCTCTTCAGTTTGTCTTCTATGGTGTCTAATGAGGATTGATTTATGAATGAAAGCTTTCCCACATCCATCACATTCATAGGGTTTCTCTCAAGTATGTATTCTTAGATGGTTAATGACTTTTTCCTTCTGGTTGAAGTTTGTTCCACATTCATTGCAAATATAGTTTGCTTGTTTTTTTGTCTGGAATGAATCCTCTGATGTTAAATGAACTATTCCTTTTAGCTGAAGGCTTTTCTGCATTCTTTACACTCATTTTTTGGTGAGATATGGTTTGTACCAAAAGCCTTTTTCACATGCCTTACATGCATATGTCTTTGCATTAGGAAATGTCTTGTATCTGAGATTTGACATTTGAATTAAAGCTTTCCCACATATATATGATTTCACTTCAGTAAGAATTATCTGATGAATAAAATGGTTTCCTTTCAGGTTGAAAAATTTCCCACATGTATTACATTTCTATGCTTGTTCCCTTGTATGGCTTTTAAAATGAGGAGTGAAATAATGATTGTAAAGGGCAGACTACATTCATGACACTCATATGGTTATTCTCTAGTTTGAATTTTCTCATATTCCATGAGTTTTGATTCAGATGGATTCATTTCCATGGTCATTACAATACTACCTAATGTATGGATATTTCATCCTCAATGAGATTTAATGCCTGACTAAGGATTTCCAAAATTACTTACATACACAGGGTTTTAATTCTGCATCTTTCTTTGATTTGACTCTAGCTTCCCCAAATACATGAAATCCCAAATGGTTTCTCTGGAGGATTAATTCTCAGGTATCTCTTGAGGTTGAATTTCTAAGAAAACCTCACACTCATTACACTTAAATGGGATGACTACCATGTGGGCAAACTGGCAAAAGTCATTCTTTTCATTCTTTTTCCTACATAGCTTCCTTCATGCTTAGGTAAGCATGATGCAAATACCTTCTAAGTTAAGTTCTTTTCATAGAAGTATCATTTTTAGGAAAGAATGCTTATGATCAGTGAACATATTTTCCCAACTTTATTACATTCTCTGCCTTCATCTTAAGTCTGTATAATTGTGGAATTGGATATAACTTCACTCACAAGCCTTTGGTTATGGAGTTCTTTCTGATTCTTAATGTCCTATGCATCTTCATAGTTTGTGGGGGGGGGCAAAAAAAGCAGGGCTACAGGGAAATTTATGGGATATAATGCGTTCATTAGATAGAGGAAAGATCCAATATCAATCATCTAGGTGTCCAATTTGCAAAATGCAAAAATATCTCCTTTTTATTCTGTCTTTCATGGCTCTTCTTGCTTCGAATGAGTATCATATCCAGTTTGGTGACTTCATAAGTAGGAAATGAGGAAGTGATACAGCACTTGATTTATGATGGAGACAAAAAAATAAACACCCCGTAAATCATCCACGGAACCTTCAGGCTTCTGAATGATAAGAAACGTGCAATTCCAAAATGAATGAGTAAGGTGGCCCCAGAACAAATTCCAAAATGGCAACCCAGGAAATCCTGAACACTTTGTTTTGGACTGAATATTTTTGTTTAATTTTTTTTTCTTCTATTTATTTGTATGAGATGAACTAAATATTCTTTAAAGTTTACCAGGGAAATTATAACACCTTTGCTTGCCTTTCCGAATTTGCACTTGTTATTTTTTATTGACTTGCCAATAATGTATCTTAAATGATTTTATATCCTGTATTCATCAGCCAAAGGGATGCTGATGCAAAATACCAGAAATCTGTTGGTCTTTGTAAAGGATATTTATTTGGGGTAGAAGCTTACAGTTACCAGGCCATAAAACATCAATTTCTTCCTTCACCGAAGTCTGTTACCCCATTTGGAGCAAGAGAGCTGCCGATATTTAACAGGGTTCAGTCTCTTGAGCTTCTGTTAACCCAGGGCTGCATTTTTCTCTGTGCTCAGCTCCTCTGTTTCCTCCACAAGGTCCAGTGTAGACAGTGAAGCTCTCTAAGCTTTGCCTCACTCCACAAGGCCAGCTGTTAACTGTCAGGTTAGTGTCTTTTCTCTTTTCCCTGGAGCCTTCTGTCTTTGCTCATCAGAACTCCCACATCAGAAACTACTCCAGCTCTGTCCTTTGCCATGTCTTTCTATGTTTAAGACCCCACCCACCAAGGGTCATGACTCAACACCATACTGACTGTGGCCCAATCAATGCCCTTATCAAAACTTATGCATGCCCAGATTAATAGACCAATTTACAAGCATAATCCAATATCTATTTTTGGAATTCATAACGATATCCAACTGCTACATATCCATTTACCCAGCTTATGATATATATTATTTTATGGTGTATTTGAACACTTTATTGATGACCTAGGCCACAGATATCCTTATTAATGTATCCACTAAATCATTATTTATATATATGAAATTTATTAACAGATATTGTACTTCAATCCATCCTGAATCTTGAACCTTCTGAGATTATTATTTTTTGCCTGAAGAATATTCAAAACTCATGGATTCCATGGAGCTGGTGGAGTTTGTGGAATCTATGGACACCAAGTGTCCATGGAGAATATGGAGCAAAGGAGGCCTGTAGAGCCTGTGCAGTCCCATGATTGTCAGGGAGACCGTAAAGTTTTTAAGAATATAGAGGTCTGTGGAATCTTGGAGCTGATGAAACCCATGGTGGCTGTGAAACACTTGGACAGCTATGTAACCTGTGTATTCATGAGGACCCTGTGGAGACCATTTTACCTCTGAGGCCTGGGGAACCTGTGGAGCCCATGGAGGCCTATGTAGCCTGTAGATTACTATAGACCTCATGGAGCCTATGGCAACTGTGCAGGCCTGCAGAACATGGGGAACCTATGGAGCCCCCGAAGCTCATTGGGCCCATGGAACACTAGGAGCATGTGGAGCCTGCAGAGTCTGCATATCTCATGGAGGCCCTGGAACCTGTGCAGGCTCATGGTGCTGGCAGAGCCTATTGAGGCCATAGAAAAATGTAGAACCAGTGGAGCCAATGGAAATTATGTAGGCCTATTAACAATGTGGAAACTGTAGAGTCTGAAGAAGCTGAGGATCATTTGGAGACCTGTGGAGTAGGTATAGCCCATTTTAGGCCATGGAGCCTGTGAGGACTGTGAAGCCTCACGGAGCCTGTGGAGACTGGGGAGCCTCTGGAGAGTCTGAAGACACATGGATGCCATGGACGCCTTGGAGGTCATGGAGCCCATGGAGCATTCATTGTTCCTGGAGACCTGTGTAGCCACTGCATGCCCATGCAGCCTATTGAACACTTGAAGCCCGTTGAGACCATTCAGACTGTGCAGGCCCATGGAGCCTGTAAGGCACAGGGAACCTGTGTAGTCTGTAGAGCCTGTGGAGTCAATGGAGCCTGTGGAGCCTGTGGAGCCTGTGGAGCATGTTGAATCCATGGAGTCTGTGGAATATGTGGAGACTTTGGAGCCTGTGCATTCCCATGGATCCTGAGGAGCACATTGAGACTGTGGAGCCCATGGAGCCCATAGAGACTCTAGAGGTTTGTGGGGCCTGTGAAGTCCTGTGGAGGTGTTGAGGCTATGGAGACCATTAAGTCTGTAAAGATCATGGATTTCACAAAGCCCAATTAGTCCTTGAATCCTGTGCAGGTCCTGGGAGCTTTTGTAGCCTGTACAGGCATGAGCATCCTGTGTAGGTCATCGAGCCCATGGGACCCATGGAGCCTGTTGAGGTATGGACTCCAAGGACACTACAGAGAATGGGGAACCTGTTAAGGACATGTAGACCATTGACATATGTGGAGCCCATGGAGTCTGTTGATCCTGTGGAGGCTGTGACACCCATTGAGACCTGAGGACACTAATTTTCAAACTTGAAGTACCTCCTGCATTAACAGAGAGATAAGTGAAATAAGTGTTTTGAAGTTGATTGTAAGTGAATACATGTGCAAAGCAGCCAAAGAAACAAATTTATTTACTGGTAGTCCAAACTGAAGAACCGACTCTACTCATGGAGAATTAGGGAAAAGCAGTGCTTTGAAGTTGATTGTAAGTGAAAACATGTGCATAGCAGCAAAAGAAACTAGAAACTTACTTGGATTTCAAAAGTGAAGGAACTGCAGCATTTGCATAGAAAGAGCAGTGTTTTCACATTGGTTATAAGTGAAAACAAATGCATAGCAGCCAAAAAGAAGTATCTTATTTACTTCACAAATGTGAAGAACCTCTGCATTGGCAGAGCATTAGGTAAAAGAAGGGTTTTCACATTGTGAGTGAAATCAAGTGCATAGTAGCCAGGGAAACAAGTATCTTATTTACCTATCATTGATGAAGTACCTCCTGCATTCACAGAGTTTTAGGTGCAACCCAGTGTTTTGAAGTTGATTATAAGTGTCAACTCATGCATAGCTGCAAAAGAAACTAAAATATTATATTGATTTCAAAAGTGAAGAAATTGCAGCATTGGCATAGAAAAAGCAGTGTTTTGACATTGGTTGTATGTGAAAACACGTGCAAAACAACCAATGAAACATGTTTCTTTATTGGTTCTCTAAACTGAAGAACCAACAGAATTCACCAACTGTTAGGGAAAGCAGTGCTTTGATGATGATTGTAAGTGAAAACACATGCAAATCTGCAAAAGAAACCAGAAACCTCCTTAGATTTCAAAAGTGAAAAAACTGCTGCATTGGCATAGAATAAGAAGGGTTTTGACATTGGTTGTATGTGAAAACAAGTGCAAAGCAGCCATGTAAAAAAATATCTTATTTACGTTACAAATCTGATGAACTTCGGCATTGGCAGAGCATTTGGTAAGAGCAGAGTTTTGACATTGTGGGTGAAAGCAATTTCATAGCAGTCACGGAAACAAGTATTTATTTACTTTCAAACTTGAATTACTTCCAGCATTCACAGAGTCTTAGGTAAAACCAGTGGTTAGAAGGTGATTGTAAGTGAAAACACGTGCTAATAGTATAAGAAACTAGAATCTTACTTAGATTTCAAAAGTGAAGAAACTGCACATTGGCAGAGAAAAAGCAGTGTTTTGACATTTGTTGTAAGTGAAACAAGTGCATAGCAGCCAAGGAAAGAAGTGTCTTATTTACTTTACAAGAGTGATGAACCTCTGCAATAGCACAGCATTTGGTAAAAGCAGGGTTTTGATATTGTCAGTGAAAGCAAGTGAATAGCAGCCAGGGATACAAGTAACTTACTTTCCTTTCAAAGATGAAGTAACTCCTGCATTCACAGAGTGATAGGTAGCACCTATGTTCTGAAAGTTATAGTAATTGAAAATATATGCATAGCAGCAAATGAAACACAAATCTTCCTTAGATTTCAAAAGTCAAGAAACTACTGCATTGGCTTAACGTTAGGTAAAAGCAGTGTTTTGACATTGGTTGTAAATGAAAACAATGGCATAGCAGGCAAGGAAAGAAGCATCTTTCTTACTTTACAAACATGAAGAAGATCCTGAATTCACAGAGATTTAGATTAAAGCCCGGGTTTGGAAGGTGATTGTAACTCCAAGCAAGTGCATAGCAGCCAATAAAATGAGTATCTTGCTTAATTTTGAAAAGTAGAGAAACCACTGCATTGGCATAACATGAGGTAAAAGCAGTGTTTGACATTGATTTGGAATGAAAGCATGTGCATAGCAGCAAAACAAACAAGTATCTTACTGACTTTTAAAACTTGACATACCCACTCTTTTCACAGAGAATTAGGTGAAACCAGTGTCTTGAAGATGAATGTTAGTGAAAACACGTGCAGAGCACCCAATGAAACAAATTCCTTACTGGTTCTCTAAACTGAAGAACTGGCTCCATTAACCAAGCATTAGGAAGAAGCAGTGCTTTGAAGATGATTATAAGTGAAAACACGTTTATAACAGCAAAAGAATTTAGAATCTTACTTAGATTTCAAAAGTGAAGAAGCGGCAGCATTGGCATAGAAAAAGCAGTGCTTTGACATTGGTTGTAAGTGAAAACAAGGGCATAAGAGCCAAGGAAAGAAGTCTCTTATTTATTTTACAAAAGTTAAGAACCTCTTCATTAGCAGAGCATTAGGTAAAAGCAGTGTTTGACATTGTGAGTGAAAGCAAGTACATAGCAGGCAGGGAAACAAGTATCTTACTTACCTTTCAAAGTTGAAGTTCCTCCTGCATTTACAGACTGTTAGGTAAAACCAATGTTCGGATGGTGATTGTAAATGAAACCAAATGCATAGCAGCAAATGAAATACCACTCTTACTTAGATTTCACAGCGAAGAAAGTACTGCATTGGGCAAAGCATTATTTAAATGCAGTGTATTGACTTTGGCTTTAAGTGAATACATGGGCATAGCACCCAGGGAAACAAGAATATTACTGACTTACAAACGTGAAGAACCTCCTGGATTCAGAAAGATTTAGGTTAAAACCAGGATTTTGAAGTTGATTGTAACTCTAATAATTGCATAGCTGCCAATTAAATGAGTATCCTGCTTAGGTTTGAAAAGTGAAGATACCACTGCATTTGCATATCATTAGGTAAATCAATGTTTTTATGTTGATTGTGAGAAAAGCAAGTGAACAGCAGCTGCACTAACAAGTATATTACTGACCTTTCAAACTAGAAGTAACTCCTGCATTCACAGAGAGGTAGGTGAAACCAGTGTCATGAAGTTCATTTTAAGGGAAAATATGTGCAAAGCAGCCAATGAAAGAAGTTTCTTTATTGGTCCTCTGACTTGAAGTACTGATGGCGTTCACCAAGCATTAGGGAAAAGCATTATTTTGAAGTTGATTGTAAGTGAAAACACCTGCCTAGCAGCAAAAGAAACAAGAATCTTACTTCGATTTCTAAAGCAAAGAAACTGCACATTGGCATACAAAAACCAGTGTTTTGACATTTGTTGTAAGTGAAAAGAAGTGCATGGCAGCCAAGAAAAGAAGTGTCTTATTTACCTTACAAAAGTGAAGAACCTCTACATTGGCAGAGCATTACATAAAAGCAGGGTTTTGACATTGTCAGTGAAAGCAAGTGAATAGCAGCCAGGGATAAAAGTTTCTTACTTATCTTTCAAAATTGAAGTACCTCTGGCATTCACAGAGTGTTAGGTAAAACCAGTGTTTTGAATGTGATTGTAAGTGAAAACACATGCATAGTAGCAAATGAAACACAAATCTTACTTATATTTCAAAAGTGAAGAAATTACTGCATTGGCATAACGTTAGGTAAAAGCAGTGCTTTGACATGGTTGTTAGTTAAAACAAGGGCTTAGCAGCCGAGGAAACAAGTGTCTTACTTTTTTTAGAAACATGAAGAAACCACTTGGATTCATAGAGCTTTAGGTTAAAAGCAAGATTGTGAAGTTGATTGTAACTCCAAGGAAGTTGATAGCTGCCAATGAAATGAGTATCCTGCTTAGTTTCGAAAACTGGAGAAACCACTGCATTGGCATAGCATTAGGTAAAAGTAGTGTCTTGACATTGAGTATGAGTGAAAGCAAGTTCATAGCAGCCAATCAAACAACTGCTTACATAACTTTCAACTTCAAGTTCCTTCTGCATTCACAGAGAGTTAGGTGAAACCAGTGTGTTGAAGTTGAATGTAAGTGAAAACACATGCAAAGCAGCCAATGAAACAAGTTTCATTATTGGTCTCTATACTGAAGAACCGACTGCATTTACTGAGCATTAGGGAAAAGCAGTTCTTTGAAGTTGAGTGTAAGTGAAAATCAGTGCATAGCTGCAAAACAAACTAGAATCTTACATAGATTTCAAAAGTGAAAGAACTGCAGTATTCACATAGAAAAATCAGTGTTTTGACATTGGTTGTAAGTGAAAACAAGGGCATACTAGCCAAGGAATTAAGTATATTATTTACTTTCAGAAGTAAAGAACCTCTGCTTTGACAGAGCATTAGGAAAAATCAGGTTTTTGACATTATGAGTAAAAGCAAGTGCATAGCAGATAAGGAAACCAGTATCTTACTTACCTTTCAAAGATGAAGTACCTCCTGCATTCACAGATTGTTAGGTAAAAACCAGTATTTTGAAGGTGATTGTAAAAAAAAATGCATAGCAGCAAATGAAACACAAATCTTACTTAGATTTCAAAAGTGAAGAAAGTACTGCATTTGGCTTAACATTAGGTAAAAGCGTTATTTTGACATTAGTTATAAGTGAAAACAATGGCATACTAGGCAAGGAAACAAGTATGTTTCTTACTTTACAAATATGAAGAAGATCCTGGATTCACAGAGATTTAGATTAAAGCCCGAGTTTTAAAGGTGGTTTTTAACTCCAAGCAAGTGCATAGCAGCCAATAAAATGAGTATCTTGCTTAGTTTTGAAAACTAGAGAAACCACTGCATTGGTAAACCATTAGATAAAAGCGGTATTTTGAAAGTGCTTGTAAGTGAAAACAAGGGCCTAACAGCCAAGGAAACAAGCACCTTTATTACTTTACAAACATGAAGAACCTCCAGGATTCACAGAGTGTTAGGTTAAAACCAGGGTTTGGATGCCGATTGAAACTCCAAGATGTGCAAAGCTGCCAATGAAATGAATATCCTCCTTAGTTTTGAAAACTGAAGAAACCACTGCAATGGCATAGCATTATATAAAATCAGTGTTTTGACATTGATTGTGAGTGAAAGCAAGTTATAGAAGTGAAACAAACAAGAATCTTACTTACATTTCAATCTTGAAGTGCCTCCTGCATTCACAGAGTGTTAGATGAAGCCAGTGCCTTGAAGTTGATTGTAAGTGAAAACAGATGCAAAGCAGCCAATGAAATAAGTTTCTATACTGTTTCTCTAAACTGAAGAACTGACTGCATTCACTGAGCATTATGGAAAAGCAGTGCTTTGAAGTTGATTGTAAGAGCAAACATGTGCTTAGCAGCAAAAGAAATGAGAAACTAACTTAGATTTCAAAATTGAAGTAACTGCAACATTGACTTAGAAAAAGCAGAGTTTTGACATTGGTTGTAAGTGAAAACAAAGGCATAGCAGCCAAGGAAATAAGTATCTTATTTACTTTACAAAAGTGAAGAACCTCTGCATTGGCATAGGTTTAGGTAAAAGCAGGGTTTTGACATTGATTGTGATTGAAAGCAAGTGTATAGCAGCAATACAACAAGAAACTTACTTACCTTTCAAACAGCATACCCACTGCATTCACAGAGAGTTAGGTGAAACCGGTGTCTTGAAGTTGAATGTAAGTGAAAACACATGCAAAGCAACCAATGAAACAAATTTGCTTATCGGTACTTTAAACTGAAGAACAGACTCTATTAACTGATTGTTAGGAAGAAGTAATAATTTGAAGTTGATTATAAGTGAAAACACCAGGATTGCAGCAAAAGAAACTAGAATCGTACTTAGATTTCAAAGTGAAGTAACTGCAGCATTGGCATAGAAAAAGCAGAGTTTTGACATTTGTTGTAAATGAAAACAAGGGCATAGCAACCAAGGAAAGAAGTATCTTATTTACTTTACAAAAGGGAAGAACCTCTGCATTGGCATAGCATTATGTAAAAGCAGTGTTTGACATTGATTGTGAGTGAAAACAAGTGCATAGTAGCCCAAAAAAATCTAACCTACCATTCAAACTTGAGGTACCTCCTGCATTCCCAAAGAGTTAGGTGAAACCAGTGTCTTGAAGTCCATTGTAAATGAAAACACATGAAGGGAGCCATTGAAACAAGTTTCTTTATTGGTTCACTAAACTGAAGAACTGAAAGCACTCACCGAGTGTTAGGAAAAAACAGTGCTTTGATGACGATTGGAAGTGAAACCACCTGCATAGCTGCAAAAGGACATGGAATCCTCCCTAGATTTCAAAAGTGAAGAAACGGCTGCATTGGCTTAGAAACAGCAGTGTTTTGACATTGGTTGTATGTGAAAACAAGTGCACAGCAACCAGGGAAAGAAATATCTTCTTTATTTTACAAAAGTGAAGAAACTCTTCATTGGCAGAGCATTTAGTCAAAGCAGGGTTGATATTGTGAGTGAAAGCATTTGCATAGCAGCCATGGAAACAAGGATCTTACTTACCTTTCAAAGATGTAGTACCATGTGATATCCCAGAGTGTTACATAAAACAAGTTTTTGAAGGTGATTGTAAATGAAAACACATGTATAACAGCAAATGAAATACATATCTTAAATAGATTTCTAAAGAGAACAAACTACTGCATTGGCATACCGTTAGGTAAAAGTGGTGTTTTGACATTGGTTGTAAGTGAAAACAAGGGCATAGCAGCCATGGAAACAAGTATCTTTCTTACATTTCAAATGTGAAGCACCTCCTGGATTCACAGAGCTTTTGGTTAATACCAGGATTTTGAAGATGATTGTATCTCCAAGCAAGTGCATACCTGACAATGAAATGAGTATCCTGTTTAGTTTTTAAAACTGAAGAAAACACGGCATTGGCTAAGCATTAGGTAAAATAGTGTTTTGACATTGATTGTGAGTGAAAGCAAGTGCATAGCAGCCAAACAAACAAGTATCTTAATGTTTAAACTTGAAGTAACTTTTGCATTCACAGTTAGGTGAAACCAGGGTTTTGAAGTGAATTGTAACTCAAAACACGTCCAAAGCAGCCAATGAAACAAGTTTCTTTATTGGTTCTTTAAAGTGAAGGACCATCTGCATTCACCAAGCATTAGGGAAAGGCATTGCTTGGAAGTTGATTGTTAGTGAAAACATGTGCATAGCAGCAAAAGAAAGTAGAATCTTCCTAAGATTTCAAACTGAAGAAACGGCTGCATTGGAGTAGAAAAAGCAGTGTTTAGACATTGGTTGTATGTGAAAACAAGTGCATACCAGCCAAGGAAAGAAATATCTTATTTACTTTAGAAAAGTGAAGAACTCCTGCATTAACAGACCATTAGGTAAAAGCCTGGTTTTGACATTGTGAGTGAAAGCAATTGCATAGCATCCAGGGAAACAAGTATCTTACTTACATATCAAAGATGAAGTACCTCGTGAATTCACAGTGTTAGGTAAAACCAGTGGTTTGAAGGTTATTGTAAGTGAAAACACATGCATAGCAGCAAATGAAACATAAAATTTACTTAGATTTCAAAAGTGAAGAAACTACTACATTGGCATAGCGTTAGTTAAAAGTGTTGTTTTGACATTGGTTGTAAATGATAACAAGGGCATAGCAGCCAAGGAAACAAATATGTTTCTTACTATACAAACGTGAAGAACCTCCTGGATTCACAGAGTTTTAGGTTAAAACCAGGATTGTGAATTTGATTGTAACTCCAAGCAAGTGCATAGCTGCCAAAGAAATGAGTATCCTGCTTAGTTTTGAAACCTGAAAAAAACCACTGCATTAGCCTAACATTAGGTAAAGCCAGTGTTTTGATATTGACTGTGAATGAAAGGGAGGGCATAGCAGCCAAACAAACAAGTTTCTTACTCTCCTTTCAAACTTGATGTACCTCCTGCATTCACAGAGTGTTAGGTGAAACCAGTGTCTTGAAGTTGAATGTAAGTAAAAACATGTGCAATGCAACCAATGAAACGAGTTCCGTTATTGGTTCTCTAAACTGAAAAACCTACTGCATTCACTGTGCTTTAGAGAAAAGCAATGACTTGAAGAAGATTGTAAGTGAAAATACGTACATAGCAGCAACAGAAACTAGAATCTTACTTAGATTTCAAAAGTGAAGTAAATGCAGCATTGGCATAGAAAAAGCAGTGTATTGACATTGGTTATAAGTGAAAACAAGTGCGTAGCAGCCAAGGAAAGAAACATCTTATATATTTTACAAAAGTGAAGAACCTCTGATTTGACAGAGCATTATGTAAAAGAAGAGTTTTGACATTGTGAGTAAAACAAGAGCATAACTCCAGGGAATCAGGGATCTTACTTAACTTTCAAAGATGAAGTACCATGTCAAATCCCAGAGTGTTAGTTAAAACCAGTGTTTTGAAGGTTATTGTAAGTGAAAACACATGCATTGGGCAAAGGAAACACAAATTATACTTACATTTAAAAAGTGAGGAAACTACTGCTTTGGTGTACCATTAGGTAAAAGTGGTGGTTTGACAGTGCCTCTAAGTGAAAACAAGGGCACAACAGCCAAGGAAACAAGTATCTTTCTTACTTTACAAACGTGAAGAACCTCCAGGATTGACAGAGGGTTAGGTTAAAACCAGGGTTTTGAAGTTGATTGAAACTCCAAGAAGTGCAAAGCTGCCAATGAAATGAGTATCCTGTTTAGTTTTGAAAACTGAAGAAACCACGGCATTGGCAAAGCATTAGGTAAAAGCAGTGTTTTGACATTGATTGTGAGTGAAAGCAAGTGCATAGCAACCAAGCAAACACATATTTTATTTACCTTTCAAAATTAAAGTACCTCCTGCATTCTCAGAGAGTTAGGTGAAACCAGAGACTTGAAGTTGATTGTAAGTGAAAACACTTGCAAAGCAGAGAATGAAACAAGTTTCTTTATTAGTTTTCCGAACTGAAGAAATTACTGCAATCCCCAAGCACTCAAAAAAGCAGTGCTTTGAAGTTGATTGTAAGTGAAAACATGTGCTTACCTGGAAATGAAACACGAATATTACTGAGATTTCAAAAGTGAAGAAACTACTGCATTGGCATAGAGTTAGTTAAAAGCAGTGTTTTAACTTTGGTTGTTAGTGAAAACAAGGGAAGATCAGCTAAGGAAACCAGTATCTTTCTTACTTTACAAATATGAAGAACCTTCAGGATTCACAGAAATTTTGGTTAAAACCAGGAATTTGAAATTGATTGTAACTCCAAGAATTTCATAGCTCTGAATGAAATGAGTATCTTGCTTATTTTTGAAAATTGATGAAACCAATTAATTAGCAGATCATTAGGTAAAAGCAGTCTTTTGACATTGTGAGTGAAAGCTAGTGCACAGCAGCCAGGGTAACCAGGATCTTACATTACTTTCAAAGTTGAAGTACCTAAACTATTCACAAAGTATTAGGTAAAACCAGTGTTTTGAAGGTGATTGTAAGTGAAAATGCATGCATAGCAAAATTAAACACAAATCTAACTTAGATTTCTAAAGTGAAGGAAATACTGCATTGGCATATTGTTAGGTAAAATTAGTGTTTTGATATTGGTTGTAAGTGAAAACAAGGGCATAGAAGCCAAAGAAAGAAGGATCTTTCTTATTTTACAAATGTGAAAACCACCTGGATTCACAGAGCTTTAGCTTAAAACCAGGATTTTGAAGATCATTGTAACTCCAAGCAAGTGCATAGATGACAATTAAATGAGTAATCTGTTTAGTTTTGAAAACTGAAGAAACCACTGCATGGACATAACATTAAGTAAAACAAGATTTGACATTGATTGTGAGTGAAAGCAAGTGCATAGAAGCAAAAAAAAAAAAATTAAAAAAACAAGTATCTTACCTACCTTAAAAACATGAAGTACCTCCTGCATTCACAGAGAGATAGGTGGCACCAATGTCTTGAAGTTCATTGTAAGTGAAAACATGTGCAAAGTAGCCAATGAAATAAATTTCTATAGTGATTCTCTAAAGTGCATTCACTTTAGAGACGCGACTGCATTCACTGAGCATTAGGGAAAAGCAGTGCTTTGAAGCAGGGTGTATGAGAAAACACATGCATAACAGCAAAAGAAACTAGAATCTTACATAGATTTCATAAGGGAAGGCCTGCAGCATTCACATAGAAAAAGCAGTGTTTTGACATTGGTTGTAAGTGAAAACAAGTGCATAGCAGTGAAGGGAAGAAGTATCTTATTTACTTTACAAAAATGAAGACCTCTGCATTGACAGAGCATTAGGTGAAAGCAGGGTTTTGACATATTGAGTGAAAACAAGTGCATAGCAGCCGAGGAAACAAGTAACTTACTTACTTTTCAAAGATGAATTACCTTCCGTATTCACAGAGTGTTAGGTAAAAACAGTGTTTTGAAGGTGATTGTAAGGGAAAACACATGCATAGCAGCAAATGAAATATAAATCTTACTGAGATTTCAAAAGTGAAGAAACGAATACATATTCATAATGTTAGGTAAAAGTGGTGTTTTGACAATTGTTGTAAGTGAAAACAAGGGTTTAACTGCCAAGGAAAGAAGTATCTTATTTACTTTACAAAAGTGAAGAACATCTGCATTGGCAGAGCATTAGGTCAAAGCAGGGATTTGTCATTGTGAGTGAAAGCAAGTGCATATCAGACAAGGAAACAAGTATCTTACTTACCTCTCAAAGATGAAGTACCTCCTACATTCACAGAGTGTTAGGTAAAACCAGTGATTTGAAGGTTATTGTAAGTGAAAACACATGCATAGCAGCAAATGAAACACAAATTTTACTTAGATTTCTAAAGGGAAGAATCTACAGCCTTGGCATAGTGTTACGTAAAAGCAGTGTTTTGACATTGGTTGAAAGTGAAAACATGGGCATAGCAGCCTAGGATAGAAGCATTTATTTACTTTACAAATGTGAAGAACATCGGCATTGGCAGAGCATTATTAGGTAAAAGAAGGGTTTTGATGTTGTGAGAACAAGTGCATAGCAGCCAGGGAAACAATTAACTTTAATACTTTACAAACCTAAAGAACCTCCTGGATCAACAGAGTGTAGGTTAAAACCAGGATTTTGTAGTTGACTGTAACTCCAAAAAGTGCATACCTGCCAATGAAATGCGTATCCTATTAGATCTGAAACATGAAGAAACCACTGCATTGGAATAGCATTAAGTAAAAGCAGTGTTTTGACATTGATGGTGGGTGAAAGCAAGTGCATAGCAGCCAAACAAACAAGTATCTTACTTACATTTCAAACTTGAAGTTCCTCCTGTTGTAACATAGAGTTAGGTGAAACCACTGTCTTTAAGTTGATTTTAAGTAAAAACACGTTCAAAGAAGCCAATGAAACAAGTCTCTTTATTGGTTCTCTAAACTGAAGGTCCAACTGCATTCACTGAGCATTAGGGAAAAGCTCTTTGAACCTGTGTAAACTGTGGAGTCCTTGGAGCTTGTGGAGACTGTGGAGCATGTGGAGGCCTGTGGAGCCCATAGAGCCCATGGCACCTACGTAGGCATGTGGGCCCTGTGCAGGCTAGTGTTGTGTGTAGAATTTGGAACCCAGTGAATCTGTGGAGCTTGTGCAGGTGTGTAGAGCCCATGGAACCCACGGAGATTGTGCAGGCCTGGGGATATTGTGTAGTCTATGGAAGTTGTTGAGCCCAAGAAGGCTGGTTGAGGCCATGGAGTTTGTTGAGCCTGTGCAGGCACATGGATGTCATGGAGGTCAATGGAGCCCATGGAGCCCATGTAGCATGCATCATCCCTGGAGGCCAGTAGACCCTCTGCAGTCCCATAGAGCTGTAACTCCAAGCAAGGGCATAGCTGCTAATAAAATGAGTATACTGCTTAGATTTGAAAACTGAAGAAACCACTGTGTTTGCATACTGTTAGGTAAAGGTAGTGTATTGTTATTGACTGTGAGTGAAAGCAAGTGCAGAGCAGCCAAACAAACTATCATCTTTCTTACTTTTCAAACTTTAAGTACCTCCTGCATTCAAGGAGATTTAGGTGAAATCAGTGTCTTGAAGTTGATTGAAAGTGAATACACGTGCAAAGCAGTCAATGAAACAAGTTTCTTTATTGGTTATCTAAACTGAGAAACCAACTGCAATGACTGAGCATTACGGAAAAGAGTGCTTTCAAGTTGATTGTATGTGAAAACACGTGTATAGCAGCAAAAGAAACTAGAATATTACATACATTTCCAAAGTGAAGAAACTGCAGCATTTGCAAAAGAAAGGGAGGGTTGTGACATTGGTTGTAAGTGAAAACAAATGCATAGCAGTGAAAAAAGAAGTATCTAATTTACTTTACAAAAGTGAAGAACCTCTGCATTCGCATACCATTATGTAAAAGAAGGGTTCTAACATGGTGAGTGAAAGCAAGTGCATAGCAGCCAGGGAAAGAAGTATCTTACTTACCTTTCAAAGATGAAGTACTTCCTGAATTCACAGAGTGCTATGTAAAACAACTACTAACTGTTAAAAGTGATCATAAGTGAAAAATCATACATAGTAGCAAATGAAACATAAATTTACATAGATTCTGAAAGAGTAGTAGCTACTGCATTGGTATAGTGTTAGGTAAAAGCAGTGTTTCACATTGATGGTAAGTGAAAACAAGGGCATAGCAATCAAGAAAACATGTATCTTTCCTACTTTTCAAATGTGAAGACCCTCCTGGATCCAGAGAGCTGTAGGTTAAAAAAGAGGAATTTGAAGTTGATTGTAACTCCAAGAAGTGCAAAGCTGCCAATGAAATGAGTATTCTACTTAATTTTGAAAACAGAAGAAACCACTGCATTTGCATAGCATTACATAAAACAGTGTTTTGGCATTGAAGGTGAGTGAAAGCAAGTGCATAGCAGCCTCATGAAAAAGTATCTTACTTTCCTTTCAAACTTGATGTACCTCTTGCATTCACATAGAGTTAGGTGAAAACAGTGTCTTCAAGTTCATTGTAAGTTAAAACACGTGCATGGCAGCAAAAGAAATTAGAATTTTACTTAGATTTCAAAAGCAAAGAAACTGCAGCATTGGTAGAGGAAAAGTAATGTTTTGATATTGGTTGTATGAGAAAACCAGTGCACAGCAGCCAAGGAAATAAGCATCTTATTTACTTTACCTTTGTGAAGAACCTCTGCATTGACATAGCTTTAGGTAAAAGCAGGGTTTTAACATTGTGAGTGAATCAAGTGCATAATAGCCAAGGAAACAAGTATCTTACTTATCTTTCAAAGTTGAAGTACCTCCTGGATTCACAGAGTGTTAGGTGAAACTAGTGTTTTCAAAGTGATGGTAAGTGAAAATAGATGAATAGCAGCAAATGAAACACAAAACTTAATTAGATTTCAAAAGTGAAGAAACTACTGCATTGGCATCACATTAGTTAAAAGTGGTGTTTTGACATTGGTGGTAAGTGTAAACAAGGTCATAGCATCCAAGGAATCTAGTATGTTTCTTACTTTACAAACATAAAGAACTTCCTGAATTCACAGAGCTTTAGGTTAAAACCAGTATTTTATAGTTGATTGTAACTCTAAGAATAGCAGAGCTGCCAATGAAATGAGAATCCTACTTAGGTCTGAAAACTGAAGAAACCACTGCATTGGCATAGCATTAGGTAAATGCATTGTTTTGATGTTGATTATGAATGAAAGCAAGTGAACAGCAACCAAAGTAACTAGTATATTACTTACCTTACCAACTAGAAGTTCTTCCTGCAATCACCAAGCATTAGGGAAAGACAGTGCTTTGAAGTCGAGTGTAAGTGACAACACACGCATAGCAGCAAAAGAATCTAAAATCATACTTAGATTTCAAAAGTGAAGAAATTGCCACATTGGCATAGAAAATGCAGTGTTTTGACATTGGATGTAAGTAAAAACACGTGCAAAGCAGCCAATGAAACAAGTTTCTTTATTGGTTCTCTAAACTGAAAACCCGACTGCATTCACTGAGCATTTTATGAAAATAATTTATTTCTGTTATGGCAAACAGCCATATTCCATCTCTAGCTTCAACCCCAATTCCTCCTTCCTCAGAATTATCTGCATTTGCAGACTCTTTTGGGTACGGATTTCTATTTTTAAATACATGCATTCTCGAATTTCATCCATCCCACTCTTTGTCAGATATGAGAAAGATATTGCAGTACAACTTAAGAATATAAATAAATTTTCTAATTTCATAAAATACTTGAGCTTAGAAGTATATCATCTAATTATGAGAGGATCATTTCTGATTTAAAATAATAAGGAAATTGGAGTTAAGTAGAAAGCAGGCCACTGTAGTTCAGTGCCTTAAAACATAAATCCACATCAGAGTCAGGTGAAGAAACTGAAAAAATAGAAATGGTTGGGGTGCCTTATAAGAAAACGCTTCAATAATGTGCAGTATTATTTTTAAAATGGAAAAATTTTAAATGCTTACCCAGAATGTGTTAGATTAAAGAACGAGTGAAAATAACCAGGATAATTTGAAATAAGTGGAATGCCTATCTTTACATAAATGAAGAAAAATCTTGAGTTCTGAAACATAAATTAGTGGTAACAAATTGAACACAGATGAGTGTTGAAGAAGATGTGGGAGGAGCAGATCTCAGGACAAACTGTAAGTGCACTTTTCCAAGAGGAGAAAGAGATCCTGAATTGTGCAGTCACAGCCACTTCCTTAAAAGATTGGCAACAAGTTGCACAGATTAGAGGTGGAGATTCTTTGGAGATTCACATTCATTACATTCACAGGGTTTCTCTCCAGTATCAATGTTGTAATGTTAAATGAGATACTGCCTGTGGCTGAAGTCTATTCCACATTCCTTACATATATAGGGTTTCCCTCCACTATGAATTTTCTCATGGTCAGTTAGATTTGATTAGCTACTGAAGGCTTTCCTACATTCCTTACATGTATAGGTTTTTTCTCCAGTTTGTCTCATCTGGTGTGTAATGAGGCTTGATTTCTGAATGAAAGCTTTCCTACCTCCATCACATTCATTGGGTTTCTTTCCAGTATGTATTCTTAGATGGTTACTGAAGTTTTCCTTGCGGTTGAAGGCTTTTCCACATTCATTGCATATATAGGGTTTTTCTCCAGAATGAATGATGTTTAATGAATTATTGCTTTTGGCTAAAGGCTTTTCTGCATTTTTTATATTCATTTTGTTTCTGTTGACTATGAGGTTTTCATGTTCTGTGAGAAATTATTTATATCTAAAGGCTTCCTCATGTGCCTTATTTGCATAAGGTTTCTTTGCAGTAGAAAATCTCTTGTATCTGAGATTTGACATTTGAATTAAAGCTTTACAACATATATATGATTTCTCTTCAGTAAAAATTTTCTGATGAATAAAGAGGTTTTCTGTTATGTTGAAAACTTTCCCACATTTATTACATTTCTACGCTTGTTCCCCTGTATGGCTTTCAAAATGAGGAGTAATAAATGACTGTAAAGAGGAGACTACATTCTGGACACTCATATGGTTTCTCTCTAGTGTGAATTTTCTCACATTCCATGAGGTTTTGGCTCAGATGGAAGGATTCCCATGTTCATTACAATACTAACTAATGTATTAATATTTCATGACCAATGAAATTTAATGCCTGGCTGAAAGATTTCCAATATTCCTTATATACACAGGGTTTTACTCCTGAATGTTTCTTTTATGTGGCTCTAATATCCCCAAATTCATGAAATACTAAATGGTTTCTGTGAAGAATTATCTCTAACATATCTCATGAGGTTGAATTTCCAAGAAAACTTCACACCCATTACACCTACAGGGGAGTACTACCATGTAGGTCAAACTGGCAAAATTCATTGTCCTCATTCTTTTTCCTTACCTAGATTCCCTCATGCTTAGGTAAGCATGATGCAAATTCCCTTTTTGGGAAAGCTGTTAAGAGCCAGAGCATAATGGCTTAAGCATTAAAAAGCATGCTTGCTCGCAGAGAAACATTAATAAATGCCTTCAAGGACACTGCATACTGCAGACACCAGTGGGAGCAAGCAGAGTGGAATGAAAACACTGGTAAGGTGTTATTTTCTGAATTCCCAAGAAAGATTGTCTGGGAACACAGTAAAAGACAGCATTCTCAAGTACCAAGCTGAGAATGTCGGGAACGATGACATAATTTTGTTATCTGCTATGCATTATAAAAAGCAGCCTCAGCCTAAATAACCTTTCCTGCATTCCACATGGAGTGAAGTCTCTTGGTCCCAAACTTTATTTGGATCATTCTTGGCACCGTCTACCTCCACATTGAATTACAACATATGGAACCCAAAGTGGGGCACGACTAGTCTTTTCTCTGGATAAGTGCCTTGAAAACAAGGACTACTGGGTCGGATGGTCCTTGCATTTTCTTGGTGAATCAAATAATCTTGATCATCATGGTAATGGGCAATCAGCTGACTTGGTGAGAGGAATATTCCCAAGTTTTGAAGACCCTGTTAAGGAATACAGGGTTATCTGTGAGGACCCCAGAGTTATTAGAACTCTTTTCTCTTGTAGAGAAACATTGTTAATAATGGTCTTAGTATAGTATTATTTCTGTTTCTCTTGAAACATTACAGCCAGATGAAAATTAAAATATTAAAATGGACACTGTTATTGCTAACACAGTAGCAGAAAAAGCTAATGATATTTTAATGACTATATATCTGAAAAAATTAATGAACAGGGAAAAATGGATAAACTCAAGTCTAATAAAAAGGAAAAAAAAAAAAGAAAAAGGGAGGTTATGCAAATTCTCTTGCAGTCATTAAGCCGTCTGCTCCAAAAGATGATTTATTGTCTTTAAATGAGCATCTGTGCCTCCTAAGGTATCTACTAATCCATTATTTACAACATTTGATGACCCCCAAAAGTTTCTGTTTTTGTGCCAGCACTATCCTCTTCAATTATGAAAAGTATAGCCCAGGGATGTAGAGAAGGAAATTCAGAGGTTATGCAATTTTTTTTTTTATTTTTCCAGTACCAGTAACTCAAACTCAATTAGATGCTAACAATCCCCACTGTGGTGTACAATATGAGCCTGCTCCTATTCCTTTTAAAACTATCAAAAATTTTAAAAATTTCTTCCATTGTTGTGAACTGCGGTCTATGGTTGGTGGCAAGGCCCCAGGATGTGTAAGTCCATTGAGGGTGGTGGGCCACACTTGTGGGAGATGTTTGCATGGGATGTGGTGGGAGGTGTGGGAGGTGGGCAACATGGGAATCCCAGTGGGTTCCGTGTAATATTAGGTAATCTAAGCACCTCTTAAAAAAAATATATATATATATATATATATATATATATATATATATATATAACATTTTTGTAAGCAAATGCACATATATGCATATATATTTATATATCATTTTACAAATAATGGTATGTATTGTGAAAATTTTGATTTTTACCCACAATAAAAAATAAATAAATTAAAAAAAATATATATCTAGCTTTCAATATGGCATAGATTCTCCTTATACTCAGAATTGGTGCAAGATATGGCACAAGCAAACAGTTTAATAGCCTGGGATTGGGATTTGTTCATGCAAGTTGTTATTAATTCAGCAGAATTTTTACAATTTAAAACTTGGTGGGCTGATGAAGCTAATATTGTATCATGATGAAATCAACAGCAAAGTCCACCAGTGCCTATTACGGCTGAACAAATATTAGGAGCAGGTCAATGGGCTCAAATTCCTCATGAAGCTCAATATGATAATATTACAATTTACATGTGTGATTGTGCTGCTTATATGCCTGGCAATGAATCTCCACCCCTGGACAGGCTGGACATTCATTTTCAAAAATTTTGCAAGGAAATACTGAATGCTATGCTGAATTTGTAGCAAGGATGCTAGATGTAGTCAACAAGACATTAACTCAATCTGATCTTAAAGAAATGCTTATTCTAATGTTGGGCATTTAATAATGCTAAAAGTGAGTATAAAAGGCTTTATGTCTGATAAAGGCAAATGTAAATACTATACAGGATTATATAAAAACATGCCAAAACATTGGGCCTAATACATATAAAATGAAACTTCATGAAGCTGCTCTAAAGGAATGTAGCCCTGTTGTTAATAATTTAAATTGCTTTAAATGTGAAAAACCAGGTGATACGAAAAAAGATTGCCAAGCCAAAACTAGTGTAAGAGCCCCATTTAGTGGCAACAATAAATCAATACCAACTCATGTGTGTCCGAAATGCCAAATGGGTTACACTGGTTCAAGGAATGCCATTCTAAATATCATAAAATATGGTAGTCTCATAAATAAGTCGGGAAACTACCAAGCTGCCCTTGCTCAAGGCACTCAGACAAACAATATGAACACATTTCCCAGCCTTGCTCAAATCTACCCAGTAAGCAGCAAAGCATTTCAATCCAGGCTGTAACAGAACTTAAGGCAGTTAACAAAAGCAGTACAGCTGTCCATCTTTCCACAGCTGAAACTAAATTTATTACTCCCTAATCCTAACCTGAACCCTAACATTACCCTCACCCTCATCCTAACACTAACCATAATTTAGCCTAACACTACCCTAATCCTCACCCTAAACATAAACCTTACCATAACCCTAAATCACCGTAACCCTAAACTTAACCCTAATATTAACTAATGCTAACTTAACCCTAATGCTAACCCTAACCCCAACCCTATCCTTAAACCTAACTAACCCTAACCCTAACACTAAACCAAACCTAACCCTAACCCTAACACTAAACCAAAGCCTAACCCTTACACTAATCCTAACTAACCCTAATCCTAACCCTAACCCTAACCCTAACATCTACCTAATCCTAACTTGAACCCTAACCAACCCTAGCCCTAACCCTAACCCTAACTCTAACCCTAATCCTAACCCTATCAAAATAGCTTCTTGTATTTTAATCTTATCGGATCCATAGAGAAACAGGTCTTATCACTTTTAAAAAGTACCCAATGTTTGAACCTGCTTTCTCAAAGTCAAATCCTGAAAGATAGCTTTTATTTGAAACTCACATATAAGTTGGTCTTTTACCTAAATAAAGGTAATATGCTAAAATTGTTAAGTTCATGTGATATAAGTTGAATGAAGTATTTAAAACTTGTATAATTAAAATAAATTTTCTAATTTTATAACAATTAAAGTTATATGGATAAAAATTCATATGAATACTTTAAAAGTGTATAAAATTCCTGAAAATTTAATAATCATTCCAATTAATATTAAATAAAAATATAATGCTATTAATCATAATTTTTAGCTATAATTACAAAAAGAAAGTGGCCATTAAATGCTGCCGGGGTAGTGCATAACAGTAAAATATAGTAAAATAAAATAACACCATGCAGCATGCAGTGGTCCCAAATATTGCTAGTTTGATGCACAAAATTAATATCCAGTTATATCACTATCACTTTGTTTTAAAACTTGCTAAAGATTTCTTTAACAACCTCACTTCTATTCTTGTCAGTCCTAGGTCCCAGAACTTTTTGGGATTCCCATAATATTTATTAGGGTCACTGGCCTAATTTTGCTCATCCTGGTGATGTTATTGCTGTAGCCAATGCTGTAATGTGAATTTTGACATTAGCTTCCTGACACCAGCAGGTTTCACCTTGGCATTACTCTTTCTTTAGCTGCCCCAATATTGGAGAAGGTGAATGTAGAACTGGAAGCAGTAGACCTGAGTTGGGCGTATTACCCAGGAGTGGTACAGTAAGAGAAGCCTTCTCAGAGGTCAATCCTGGATGACAAGAGTAGGAGGGAAGGACAAAAGGAGCAGGAGCAGGAAGTCTCCTCTGTGTGCCCTGACTCTTCTGCTGCACCAGACCACAGGACCCATGCTTTTATCTTCCCCTGCCCAACTGGCCCAGCACTGCTTGAGATAGGTACATCATACTGGGGCATCTGTGGCGTTATATTAGTCCCCAAACCCTGTGACTCCCCTGCCTGACTCTATGTCTTGCAGACATTGCTGGTCAATAGCACTTACTCCTTCGTCTAACCAGTACTCATTCTCACCTAGCTGGAGACACCCACAGTTTACAGGTGAATTCACAGGGCAGGAGTATCACACTGCCATTCGGGAACAGGACAGCCCATTGTCCCTGTGTCCAGAGCTATTTGAGTTTGCCAAGTGCTGCCAATGCAAAATACCAGAAATAGTTTGGCTTTTATTGGAGTTTATTAGGGTTAAAGCTTACAAATCTGAGGCTGTGAAAATGTCCAAATCAAGGCATCATGAAAAATGCTGTCTTAAACAGTGTCAGCTGCTGCTGGACTCCTACCAATGCAAAATATTGGACCTGCCTGTCTCTTTCAACCTTCTCTTCCAAACTCACTTTCTCACTGAGGTCAGCAGTGGGTCATCAGACACAATTGCTCACACCTCTCCCTTCTCTTATGGTCTGGATGTTTTCATCTTCAAGCTGCTCCATGACTGTAGCCTCTGGCTTCTTCATCACCTTCTCAGGGTTTCTGTGTCTCTCCACAGCTGTTGGAGATCCGGAAGTCCTCTTCCATATGGCAGGGTAAACATGGCTGCACTCTTTCTCTGTGTATTCCATGTATGTAAGACTTCATCACAATGATTGGGATCCATCCTGGTGACTGAAATCTAATAAGAGGCCATTAACTAAACTTAAGCAATCTAAGAAAAAGTGACACTATCTAAAGAATCCTTCTCAGAATCTAACCATAATGTCCTACATACAAAAGGCTTACACACATAGCCATGGGTTAGTAAGAACATAAGTTTCTGGGGTGAACACAAGACTCAAACGAGGGCATTAACCCAGGGCAGAGGGATCAAGAGGGTTCTCCTATTTCTGGGAGAAATGGGAACTCATGAAGCAGTGGCTGTACTTTGGCTGTGGCCATGATTGAGAAAATGGGGTGCAGAACACCATTGCACTGGTCCCTAGAATGGTCCCAAGAAGAACATAATATACTGTGCTTTCTCCACCAAATCTTTACTCCAAAATCAGGTGTGTAAATCAGAGAGGTGTACCATTATTCCCATCCCCAGAGCCACAGTGTATAGATTTTGCCTGGGTGGTGGGGGGCAGGAAGCAGGCTATAAAACTGAAAGACCCTAATTTCTTCTTCAAAGAATTGATTACATTTACAACAGAATGGAGAAATTCAACCCTAAGTTTGCTCTCAAAAGCAGTGGAGATGGAAGAGGGCCTGAGATTTAATTCATCTCAATCATTCAGCAAGAAGTGAAATAAATACGTTTACAGATGAGTAAAAACTAATAAAGATTTTTAGCAGTAACTCACTTTAAAAGAAATGTAAAAGAATATTCTACAGGCAGAAATAAAATAATCTCAGAAGATTCAAGATTCAGGATGGATTGAAGGACAATATTTATTATTAAATTCATATATATAAATTACTATTGAATGGATTAAGTAATAAATATATCTGTGGCCTAGGACATCAACAAAGTGTTCAAATACACCATAAAATAATATATACCATAAGATGAGTAAATGGATATGTAGCAGTTGTATATCGTTATAAATTCCAAAAATAGATATTGGATTATGCTTGTAAACTGGTATGTTAATCTGGGCATGATTAAGTTATGATAAGGGCGTTGATTGGGCCACAGTTGGTAGGGCATTGCACCCCGCCGCTTGGTGGGTGAGGTCTCAAACATAAAAAGACATGGCAAAGGACAGAGGGAGTAGTTTCTGATGTTTGAGTTCTGATGAGCAGGAGACAAGACATTCACCTTACAGTTCACAGCTGGCCTTTTGGAGAGAGGCAAAGAATAGAGAGTCTCAGAACCTACAGCTGACCTTGTGGAAGAAACAGGAGCTGAGCCTAGGGACAAATGCAGGACTGATAAACCAAGAAGCCTGAACCCTGACAAATATCATCAGCTCTCTTAGTCCAAGTTGGGGAAACAGATTTTGCTGAAGGAAGAAATTTATGCTTTATGGTCTGGTAACTATAAGCTTCTACCCCAAATAAATACACTTTACAAAGACCAACAGATTTCTGGTATTTTGCATCAGCAAAATACAGGACTAATTTTGTATTTACTAATACAGGATATAAAATGAGTTAAAATATATTATTTGGCAAGTCAGTAACAAATGATATGTGCAGATTTGGAAAGGGAAGCAAAAGTGTTATAATTTCCCCAGTAAACATTAAAGAATATTAAATAGTGCATCTCATCCAAAGAAATAGAAGAAAAAAATTGAACAAGAATTCTCAGTCCAAAACAAAGTGTTCAGGAATTCCTGGGTTGCCATTTTTGCCTTTGTTCTGGGGCCACTGTACTCTTATATTTTGGAAGCTGCACCTTACTTATCCTTCAGAACCTTGAAGGTTCCAGGGTTGATTTATGGGGTGTTGTTTTGTCCCCATCATAAATCAAGTGCTGTATCACGTCCCCATTTCCTACTTATGAAGTCACCAAACTGGATGTGATGCTCATTTGAAGCAAGAAGAGCCATGAATGATAGAACAAATAAAAAGGAGATACTGTTGCACTTTCCAAATTGGACACCTAGATGATTGATAATGGGTCTTCCCTCTATCTAATTAATGCATTCAATCCTATGATTTTTTCCCTGTAGCACTGCTTTTGCTTCCCCCCACAAACTCTGAAGATGCATAGGACTTTAGGAAGAAGAAAGAACCACATAACCAAAGGCTTGTGAGTGAAGCTATATCCAGTTCCTTAAGATGAAGACAGAGAATGTAAGAAAGTTGGGAAAATATGTTCTCTGACTGCAAACATTGTTTACTCAAATAAGACTTCTATGAATGGAACTTCACTTAGAAGGTATTTACATCATGCTTACCTAAGCCTGTAGGAATCTATTTAAGGAAAAAATAATGAAGAGAATGAGTTTTGCCAGTTTGCCCACTTAGTAGTCTTCCCCTTTAAGTGTAATGAGTGTGAAATTTTCTTCGAAATTCAACTCATTAGATACTTGAGAATTAATCCTTCAGAGAAACCATTTGGGATTTCATGTATTTGGGTAAGCTAGAGTCACAACAAAAAAACATGCAGGATTAAAACCCTGTCTATGTAAGGAATATTGGAAATCCTCAGCTAGGCTTTAAATATCATTGAGGATGACTTATTCATACATTAGTTAGTATTGTAACATCCATGGGAATGCTTCCATCTGAAACAAAACCCATGGAATATGAGAAAATTCAAACCAGAGAGAAAGCATATGAGTGTCCTGAATGTAGTCTGCTCTTTACAGTCATTTTTTTACTCCTCATTTTAAAACCATACAGGGGAACAGGCATAGAAATTTAATACATGTAGGAAATTTTTCAACCTGAAAGAAAACCTCTTCATTCATCAGAAAATTCTAACTGAAGAGAAATCATATATATGTGGGAAAGCCTTAATTCAAATGTCAAATCTCAGATACAAGAGATTTCTGAATACAAAGACATCTATGCATGTAAGGCATTTGAGAAAGGCTTTTGGTACAAACCATATCTCATTGAAAATGAAAAAACTCATAGTGGACAGAATAAAATGAATGTAAAGAATGCAGAAAAGCCTTCATTCAAAAGCATTTAACATCAGAGGATTCATTCTGGAGAAATATCCTATATATGCAATGAATGTGGAAAAGCCTTCAACCAGAAGGATAAAAATCGTTAAACATCTGAGAAAACATACTGGAGAGAAACCCTTTGAATGTGATGGATGTGGCAAAGTTTTCATTCAGAAATCAAGCCTCATTACACACCAGTGAAGACAAACTGGAAAGAAACCCTATATATGTAAGGAAGGCAGGAAAGACTTCATTAGCAAATCAAATCTCACTGAACATGGGAAAATTCATAGTGGATAGAAACCCAATATATGTAAGGAATGTGGAATAGCCTTCAGCAAGAGGCAGTATCTCATTATACATTACAACCTTTCTACTGGAGAGAAACCCTGTGAATGTAATGAATGATAATCTCTAAAGAGTCTCCACCTCCAGTCTGTGCACATTGTTGCCACTATTTTAAGGAATTGGCTGCGACTGTGCAATTTCTTATGTCTTTTTCCTCTTGGAAAAGTGCACTTGCAGTTTGTTACATATCTTGTTCCACACTCAATTGTGTTCAATTTTTTACCACTAATTTATGGGTCAGAACTCGAGATTTCTCTTTCTTATGTAAAGATGACTCTCCACTTATTTCATATTATCCTGGTTGTTTACACTGGTTCTTTAATCCATTGCATTCTCGGTATACATTTTAAAAATTACCATTGTAAAAATAATGCTGCCCATTATTGTAGCATTTTCTTATAAGACACCACAAGCATTTATATATTTTCAGTTTCTTCACCTGATTCTGATGTGGATTCATGTTTAACAGCCACTGAACTACAGTGGCGTGCTTTCTCCTAAACTCCAATTTTCCTTATTATTTTAAATCAGAAATGACCCTTTCATAATTAGATGATATACTTATAATCTCAAGTAGTTTAAGGGGTTAGAAAATTTATTTATATTCTTAAGTTGTACTCAAACATTTTTCTCATACGTGATAGGTTGTGAGATGGATGAAACTAAAGAATGCATGTATTTACAAACAGAAATGTGTTCCCCAAAATCTGCCAATGCAGATAATTCTGAGGAAGGAGGAATGGAGGTTTCAGTTAGAGAAGGAATTTGACTCTTTGCCATAACACACATAAATTATTTTTATACTCTTTGCACTGATAATTTGGTTATAATTTAAAAGAAATTATGAAAATAGTTAACAATGAAATCATGGAAAGTGGTTGGTTTTAATATATCCATTTGTACCTGCAACATTACTGGGGTGGGGGCACTCCCCTTCACCCTTTGCTAATAGAGTCCCCTATAAAGGGAAAGTGCTCACTCCCCTAGGCCTTCTCACCAGCTGCCTGGACAGGTAGATGCCTCCCACAGCAAGAGTGAGCATGGAGTATGAGGAGCATGGATGTGACCATGTGAAGGCCACACTGATCTCTACACGTGTCTGGTTAGAGGGCTGTTAGCACCAAAGTAGAAGATGGACTTCCTGCTACTTACTCCCCAGTGAAGCCCACTAGAGTGACTCACATCACTAACTGAGACAGTGAGATTTGAGCAGGGCTTTCTCCCTGTTCTCCTTTGTGGATCAAGAACCTATGATAATGGTTTACATTGTGGCTCTGAGAGTTTGTTTCCCAAACAGGACACTCCCTCTTTGGCTTGGCAGAAGTCCAGTGAACATGTGTTACATTCAAGCTTCTTCAGGTGTTCATCAGCTTCTTCCCATCCTACCCCTCCGTTCTCTTCTGGGATTGAAGATGTCTGCATCATTTTCAACTCTGTTCAAATTGTGTTGAAAATTTTATATTTAATTAGTCTGAGAAATATCTGGCATCTGCACCCTCTGACGTTTTCTGCAAACATGGCATTATCTCATAACCTCACTTCTATTCTTGTCTGCCCTATATCCAAGGACTTTCTGGTGTTCCAGTACTATTCATTAGAGTCACTGGCCTAATGTTGCTGATTCTGTTGATGTCACTGCTCTAGCCAATGCTGTAATGTGAATTTTGACATATCCTTCCTGACACCAACAGGTTTCATTTTGTCATTGCCCTTTCTTTAGCTGCCCCAAGGTTGGAGAAGATGAATGTAGAACTGGAAGCAGGAGACCTGAGTCTGTACCTCATACTCAGGACGGGTACTGTAAGAGGAGTCTCCTCAGAGGGTCAACACTGGAGGCCAAGGGAAGGAGGGAAGGGAGAAAGGAGCAGGAGCAGGAAGCCTCTTCTCTGTGCCCTGACTCCTCTGCTGCACTAGACCACAGGTCCCATGCTTTAATCTGCCCCTGCCCACCTGGTCAAGCCCTGCCTGCAGCTGGTACATAATACTGGGGAATCTGTGGCTTTAGACTAGTCTCCAACCATGTGACTCCCCTGCCTGATTCCCTGTCTTGTAGGACTTGCTGGACAAGAGCAATTAACCCTCCATATTTCCAGAATTTATTCCCATCTACTCTGGAGATACCCACAGTTTACAAGTGAATTCATTGGGCAGCAGCATCATATTGCCATTTGGGAACAGGGCACCTCTCCAACCCTGTGTCCCCAGCTGTTTGAATTTGTCAAGCATTGCCATATCAAAATACAAGAAATAGGTTCGATTTTCTTGGGATTTATTAGGGTTAAAGTTTACAGATCTTGGCTGTGAAAATGTCCAATTCAAGGCATCATAAAAACGCTGTCTTAACAAGGGTCAGGAAGAGGCAAGATGGCGTTGGTGTAGGAGGGCGCACACTGCAAGCTCCCAGATCAAGGCGGATTGGGGACGGGGTCCTGACCGGGGGTCTGTGCTGTGCACGCGTGGAGTGAGAAGCTTGGGACATCTATCTGGCGGATCGGCGGCGTGGATCGAACGGTGGAGATTCGTGAGTTTTGAGGCTGCCGGTGGGGGTTGGCACAGGCGGCTGAGCCCCGCGGTTACGGAAATAAAAAATAAAACGGCCATTTGGAGCCGCGGGCGGGGTCGAAAAAGTTTTATTTTCTGGGGAGCTGGCTGCCTGGCGCCCCTTGAACCTTGAGTGAACAGATCAAACAAGCTAGTCAGCACCCGGTGAACCGGAGGGGGGATTTTGGTCGGGGAACGCAGCTGATTTCCCTAGCCACCCAGGGATAAGACCCGGGCCGCTGCGGAGCCAGGAGGAAGGGACACTTCCCAAAGTAGGGAGGGTTCGGTTGGAAGACAGGGAAGGGTATTTTATATTTTTAGACATCGATCTGGCTGCCTGCACCGCCCCATAGCTTTG
>JAKSZT010008753.1:1128-13543 GCA_026826555.1 Tolypeutes matacus | reverse complement strand
AGTAGCTTTGTCGGTTTTAGATCCCTTTATTTTTGGTCTGCGTATAGTACCTCTTTCGTTCCATATCGATCCCTGTCAGCCAGAAAGTCTCTTATCTTATAGCATCTTATAGCTAGGAAAAGGGCGCCCTTTTCCTAGCTTCGGATGCAGCATTAGCCATAAAGGGCCTTGAAAGGCCTTGACATCGTTCTCAAAGGATAGAGGTCAGTTGCACAACTTCATCAGACCTTTTGCCCTCTTAAATGCTTTCCTATAGAATCATGCTCTTGAAGACGCTGATCGGACTTCGTACTCCTTTAGCTCCCTTCTTTCCTCGTCAACCTCTATATGGTGCCCCAATAGAAGACTGGTTGTGGAGAAAGCCAAGCTCTAAGAAATACTAGCACTTTACTTTCCTATATTCAATCTCAAAAGAGGTCTGTGCCGAAGTATAGACCTGTGCTTTTAGCATCATCACCCAAAGAGATAGATTTAAGGAATGCCAAGCATCGTCTGACGCTTCAGATGGCGTCAAGCCCTCGCCGAAGAGACCGGCCCTTTTTTCCAATAGAATCAGACCCGTAAGAGAAAGAAAAGAAAGACAGCCTATCGATAGACGGACCTATAGGCCTAACGAGGTGACCTCCCCAAGGATGCGCTGAAAGGAAGACGCAAGCGTCAGACCAAGGAAGAAAAGACCGGACCGAGACCTTCACCCTTTGAGAGAAGAGTCGGAATTGCTAGTTTTCTAAATATGCCTCAGCTTTACACTTTGCTTCATCAAAGCTTTTTCCCTCGCTTGCGTACCTCCCCAATTCATTAGCCTAGGCTTCTACAGCCAAATCACCAGGGTGGAAACTCCAAAGCTATAGGGCATTCGGACCGAGCTATAATTGGAAAATCATGGGCTACTTGCCTATAGAGATTTTACCACTGTAGCTGAGGATGCGTCTTTCTTGAAAGAGTTTGCCGCGTTCCTATATTATCATCTTTTTTCATCGCCTTCAAGGCCGTATTCCCTATCCTGAAATCGAATAAAGGATAAAGAGGAAGCGGCGTAATAATATACGAATTATTACCCTAGCCATGATAGCCGCAGAAGGTATTCCGTTCTTTGATTTCAGACGCGGCGGTGTACACGTGTCTCCTATAGCGACTAGGCGGCGTAGGGAACTCTTTCTAATGAATGAATCCGAAGCGGAGGAAAGATCTCAATTCTATTCTTCAGCTTGTTCTTGTTACGCCGGTAACAAATATTATTATTAAATTCGCTTTCTGTAGCTTCTCTTGCTTTGTTTTTATATGCATGGCCTCATCGCGGAATCGAACTGAACTGCCGGGCAAGCGCCGCAAAGGATGCTTAGGCCCCTGCTTTTTGACTCGCTACGGGCATTGAATTTCTTTTCACTCGTACCCTTCGTTTGCCCTTTTTGCACTCATCCGTATTTCTCTTCGGGTTCCCGCGCTCTTACTCGAATACAACTCCTATGGCCGCCTATAGAACGGAATCAGCAATTAGATTCAATCCAGCTACCTATCCAACGAATGTATGTTTTCCCTAATAGTCTCCTTGCCACCCAACCCACTAGTTCGACCTGAAGCTCTGTTCTATGCCAATATCAATAATACCCTTCAAAGGAGACTTTTCAACTTGCAACGACCCGAAGAGATAGATTCAGGTAAGGCAGGCCACACTAGCCTTGGAATTAGAACACTATCCGATGAAGCGAGTGGAATAAACGAAATGAGTGTAACGAAATGAGTGAAAAAGCTTTTCATAGAAATGAGTGCAATGAAATTTTAGAATATAAAAGCGCTTTCAAATCTCTATCTTCAATTTTCTTTTTCTTTTAGGAGATTTCCGCTTCCCGTACGACAGCTCTCAAGCTTTAGTCCCTGTTTCCTTATGCGTACCCAACCCGTAGAGAGAGAGAGCTAGTTGGATATCGGTTTCCAGGTAGTTGAAAGCCAGCTCTAGTCATCTTTTCAAGTCTGTACTCGTCTGCACTTGAAGCCAGTAGACTTTGAATAGGGGTTGCTTTATCTTGTAAGAAAGAACCATCATGCATGTGTTAAGCATAACGCTAGCCTTACTTCATTTCATAGCTAGGAGAAAAGATTGACTATAAATAAACGCCGGGCTCTTCGCTACGCCCCTTCTTTGATTTTCTTTCTGAGATTCAAGAATATGAGTTGAAGAGATTACCTTTATAGATCTTATTGTTGTTGTTATTTTTTTTCTTCTTCTTGTGTTCATTTCTTCGATTATCTTCTTTCTTAGATACACGTCACGTATAAATCCACTACACTACAGCTAACGTATAATTAACGAGTGGGAAAAAAGAAAGAAGAAAAACTAGCTTTCTACAGCTCAGAGGATCGGTCGGCTACTCAACTAACTAGGCCACTCTACGGAGCATTCGGGTCTCTATCGCAAGGGTCGCGAAACGGGTCTCAGGACTTTGTCCGAACATATGCCATGGTTGTGGAAGTAGAAGAAGATCCTCGTCCTTTCAAAAACCCGTGCGATTGGGGCCGGTGAGACTTCGATTCAGCAGGCTCACTCATTCATTCGTTCGTCAGCTCGCTCGCTGTCTGTGGTTTGGAGAGATAGCAGTCAAATTAGGTGGATATGGACTTGTTCACTACGATGGCTTTTCTTTCTACTAACGCGTTCGGGGCTTAGTCGACCTAAATGATGAGTGTAACTCGAACGACGCTTTGCTTTCGTTTCACTACGTTAGACGTTGTATCTAATCTAAAGATTCCTCTACTATAGAGAAGGCGCATGGAAGACAAAGCTGAGGATTTCTATTGAATGGAACCAAAGAAACTAGCAGCCCTGTTGTCGGGAGCCTGCATCATCTTTATAAGCTTAAGAAGACAGACGAATTGGGCTTTTCTAATTGCCTTCCTTATTTCTATTTCAATATATTGAATATTGAGTCTTTATAGCCCTTTTTATATCATTTTTGGACACGGAATATTCATCTTCGTTTTTCTGCATGTTTGGCTTGGTCTATTTTCTATTATACTCTGCTTTCCCGAACTTGCTTTTTTGAAACGGTGGATAGAAGGGATCGACCTTCTATTGAGAATGAATGTCAAAATAGGCCTTCCCCACCTCGACAGCCCGGAAAGCTTGGAAGGCTAAGGTACCGAATGCATAGGACTACCAAAAGACAGGATGTATTCCGACGAAATGCTATGGATTCTAGGCGGACTATAATGAGGAGGACGACAGACCCATCACAATCGACTAAACGGAAAGTCGCCCGGAGATATTGGTTCAAATCCAATTCGTGAGACCAGAAGCCAAGCGAAAGCCGGTACCATTCCATCCGCTATACCTATATCTTTTATTATCTTTTATCTTTTCCGAGCCCTTCTTGAATTTCAGGGACATGCTTCGTCGTACTGGTACTGAATGAATTAGCAAGGAGAATCATTCGAGTTCAGGCTCGACTCCCGAAGAAGTAGTTTGAGCCAGGCCTCGTCTTATGTTTTCAGGTTTGGTTTTGTTTGCTTACCTTCAGCATTGAGGGAGTCAGCTTCAGTCTGGCCCACGGATTGCGCCTATAACAAGTTCTCCAATGAGTTACGAGAAATCCTTCTATTCTGGGTGAAACCCTATTACCAGACAGAAGAGGAGGAAGCTACTACTACCCCTTTTTAGTGCCCGTCTGCTTTCTGCCTGAAGCTTTCAAGCAGAGGATGCCCACTAAACTGAAACTAATCCCGTGCTCGCCTTTTGAATCTTCAGTAGGGGAAGAGGACAACGTAGTAGGAACCCGAAAAAAAAGAGTTTTCAATTTACATCCGGGGATTCATGAAAAGGGGAAGCATAAATGATAGATTCCCCAAGCCCAGTGAACCCGCACAAGAATCTTTTCTGGATGGACAGAAGGGCTCAGACCTATTGGGGGAGAATCTTCAAACCTTTATTGCGGGAATACCCATAGAAAGAGCTAGCAAAGGAAGAAGGTAGTTTCATTGTTCTTGTAAGGGAAGGGGGGAGAAATTCTTTCTTCGATCAGCGGCTCTCTTTAAGAGATAGGAATAGCCTACAAACAAAATAAAAAAACAGGTTCAGAATAACTCACTTTTGTTTTGAGTTCTGAAAAGAGTCAAGTTACGTAGTTCTGCAACGAAGAACGGAGTGGAATCCGTCCAGTGAGTAACTCGAGCAAAGGGAGTACGGCCAAACCCCCAATGCGGAAGTAGGGAGGAAGTCCGAAGAGGAATCAGAATTGGCATCTTGTTCAGAGAAACCAACAAAAGGGGAGAAGTTGGATCAGAAACTTATTACATGCCAGCGCTACTGCTGTAGTGGGAGGCGAGGTCAACGGTAAGTGGACGAGAACCAGTAGATAATTCCACAACATCCACATTGGGGATAGTTTTCTCTATTCATAGTAGGTACGACGAATTCGAATACGTAACATGATCTCCCCCACCCCTACTTTAGACATAAAAGGAAAACAACTAGTGACTAGCTTTTGTTAATGTCGCTTTACTTGACTTGAAAAGCTTAAGTTGACTACCACTTCGTTCGTGATTACCCCCCTGGAATCACTTCACTACAGTGCCTGTAGCCCCAAGATCGGCGAATAAGATCTCTTCTACTTTTCGTTTAGTTGTTCCCTTATCAACTAACATCACGATCGATGGATAAAAAATCTATGAAGATAAAAGGAGGCTTTCACTCGTACTCGTTAAGAGCCAAACAAGCTTTCTTTTTTAAGATGGATGGGATTCGATGATTTCTCGTATTTTATTCGAATAGATTCTGTCGCCGAGAATGGATGGAATTAACAACCACTGAAGGGGGCGCAACCAACAAAATCTCCAAATCGAAGGTTTGATTCTCAGGCCGGAGTCAAGACAGAGATCGAACCCCTAATATGACATTGAACTTCTGGGTATAAAATACTATCTTAGTAAGACTCGAACAGAAAGATTTTTCATAATAGGAGTTGGGGCTTTCTTCGCCAAAGTTAGGAGCCCCATCCCTTCCTTATTCTTTTATATCTATTCTTTCTTGCTACTTCCTAGTATCTGACGGGTTATAAGCCACCGGCTTAAATTGGGTATTAAAGTTACTATGGATTCAATTCAAGTAATCTGCACCTTCAGCCGATGCCCGATCTGAAGGACTAACTGGCCACCTTCAAGCTTGAAGTCATTAACGAAAGAAATCCGTTTCGGTAGCGCAAGAACAGCCTTTAGTCCATTCCTACAATGGCATTCTGAGCTTATTCCGCATCAACCTAAGACCGGTAATTACTTTAGGCCACTCACTGGAAACCCGGGACAGAAATCGTAGGCAAGGGCTACCTAAACCTTTCCTTCCTGCATCTATGAATCAGTCCCGTCCTCTCTTAATGAGATATCTCTATCTGCCTTATCCTGCGCCTATTGGACTTTGAAAGCCTAACCCTTGAATTGAAACAGGCGGCTATAGCGCATAAATCAATCCCTTGTGCCAGTCTGAGGCACAGCTAGCCCCTTTCGACAGTGGGATAGATGACTCGGTCAAGAGCAGCTTGACCAAGCACGTGATGCGTCGTTTTGATTTCCCTCTCCTTTCAGTCTTCGGTCGAGAACCGCTTTCCCGAACCAGATTGATCGAATTAGATGTGTTAAACATATAGCTAAAGTAGCCTAATCGATCCCTTAAGGAGTATAGAACCTGGTAAAAGTGAGTCAGCACTCGCACTTCTATTTCTATCCTTTCTTTTCTTATACAATTTCGAGTTTGTGAGATTGATCACTCCGTCATACTTTAGTGATCTTCTATACGAGAAATCGCTATCTCGTAGCACCACAGCCTGGGAAACCTCTACCTTACCTCGACAAAAAATCTATTGGTGGATTATTGTCTCAGGAGGTAGATGGGAGCGATCCCAGACCAGACCCAACCCGGGGCGAAAGGGGAGGGGGTTATCATGACTGAGTCACGAGGAGCGGTGTTGCTTGTGGAGTGGTCAGGATCAACCTGTTTAGCAGCAACAGCCTCAGAGCTGGACTTTTCTGAGGTGGTGGCGAAGATATCGCTGTACTCTTTTCTTTTAGGAGCTTCAACAGTTTTTCAAAAAACTCTTTCTTTGTGGATGTAGCTTTCTGCTGATCTTGGTTTCGACTTCTTTTTACATTACACTATTTCGGAAACCCAAGGACTCAATCGTATGGATATGTCAAATACATTTCTAAATCTATTTAGTATGGAGATGTTGGCACAAGAAGGCGAACTGTCATTATATATCAATCTTTTGCTCTGGCTGCTATTGACTTGACTACATTGTCTCACTGAGCAGTCTTTTCTCATGGAGGAAAGAAAGATGGGCTAGGTCTTCTTCCCGTTTAGAGGCTTATTCTCCTTTCCCTGTGCCAAAAGACAGCGGTTGAATGCGTTATTCGGTGATAACGAAAGAAGTTCCGCATTTCCGAAGTGAAGAACCTATGTAACGGTGGCCGGGTGTGCCTTTTCATCTAAAAGAAAAAGCAATAATACAAGGCTCACTCGAGGCAGAAAAAAGAGTTTGGGTTCACCCGATCGGAGATCTTGCTACATAGCTCTTCCTCATATCTAATCTGCTGATATACTGATGTAAGAAAATAATTTGAAAAAGGGGAGTTAGAGCAAGCACCTTCGCAAACCGCCCTTTCTTAATGGTAAGAACCGCTATAGAAGCGAACAAAAAGATCGCGAACGTGTTCGACTGACCGAAAAGAATCGATTGGGCTTCCTTCCGGGTAGTCTTTAGTTAGAAGAGAAGCCTTTCTCTTTGGGTCTTCACTTGTCTGCTTTCGTTCCACTCCTTGTAAGTGCTTGAATTTATAGTTCAAAGAGTAACCTATCTGAAGAAATGGTGGGAATACCCGAAGTCTCTCGGAACTGACCGGTTCTACTTGAACTTCCTATCGGCTTCGAGCCGAAAGAGAGTGAAATGGAACCCGGAATAGATGACGCTTTACGAAATCTTTATTTCACAGTCAGTCATCGATTGACTGCTATTCCCACAGGAGTGAAAGGCTGGAAATGAGCCTCTGCCGAGGTCTGTTTAAGTGGTGTAATTTTCTTTTTCTTCTTATTCTTTCGTTTAACCTTATGTAATGTAAAAAAGAAGCCCCTTTTTCTGTTAAAGATAGGGAAAAGCCTTGAATCCTCTATAGCGATCTCGCCGCCTGCGAACATTCTCTGGAAGCACTTTTAGCACTTCAGAATAAAGAGGGAAAGGAGAATGCATTATACTACTTAAGCCGGCTTAAGTAGAGGCGGAATAAAACAACTCAAAGCCAATTGAAAAAAAAAGTGTTTTGTGCTGCGCTTTGGTCTTTGCTGCAAAAAGCGTTGCTACTGAAGATTAGCAATCAGATCTTTTGAATCTCAAGAGCAGACCCTCTCAAGTTCTTAATGAAAAGACCAATGTTATCAGGGAACTTCCAAAGACCAAACTCTTATTCTCTTAATTGGAGAGAATTTTGATTCAAGAAGTGAAGGGAAAGGCTCTGGCGGATTTCCGTTAAGCTCATCCATACCAGAAAATCTGCAGTAGCTTGGAAGCATAGGACTAAGCTAATTCATTCCCCCCGAGCCGTGCTGAGGAGCCAACAAACGGAAGGATACCCGGGAGCCCCAAGCCTATTGAATCGTCTCAACCCTTAGTTAGAAGTAGCATCACCCTTTATAAGGGGCTTATCCTTTATTGAGATTAGCACCTTTCTGAACTGAAAAGAGCTAGCGATCACTAAAACGGGTGGACTCTTTCATATTCGGCGCAACTACTGGAAACTATGTATATATTGTTCGAAGAATCTTTCCATTGAGTGAAGAAGCGGAACATTAGCCAATTTTTTGATTCTCTCTCAACAAAAGATTGTGAGGTAGGATCCACAGGCTCTTTTCCAATATCTTCTTTCGAAGCTGTTAACAAGAAAAAAAAGATTATTCTTTGAAAAGCCAAAAGAAAGTATGCTCTGGTATCGTATATAAGATAATGGCTGCTTTGAGTAATGATATTTCTTTTTATAGGGAAAGATCATTTGATAACTAATCTAATGGGCTTGTAGCGCCGGTTCTCCCCTCCTCAATCCATAGCGTATGTATATTATGTATATAAGTTTGTGGCTGGTTCCTCTTTGCGGGGTCGCTACTTGGATATTCCCTTCGATAAAAGGAAAAGAAAGAAGGGCTTTTTCTACTCGTTTACTGAGCAAATCACTTGACTAAGAATAACGGGAAAAACTTATCCCAATCCTCGCTCTGGACCAAGGTGCGTAGCCTTTTAACATTCTCTTTCTCTCTTTCTGGCTTAGCCTACCCAGCTCCTTCTTATTGATAGCACAGGTGAGAAAGACCCCTAATGGGCAAACTTCACTAATATCCCAGGAATGAGGAATGAAAGAACTTCTGCTATCTACTCACTCTTGCCACTGAGAGGGGATGAGTGAATACCTGGAAGATAAAGTTCTCTTATTCCCGGGATCAGGGCATCAACTGCTGTCTTTCTAAGTTCATACCCGATAGCAGTAGCCAATGTCGGAAGAGGAGCCGTTGGTGCTTTAGTTCCGCAGCTCTTGCCTGAGACGGAAAGTTGGCAAAGGCTGAAGACGCGGTCTCCGGTCTCCCTTTTTGGGCACGCGCCAATCGGTCGATCAGCCTCGATGTCCGCTAAAGAAGATAGAGATCGAGAGATGTGGCACTCTTCATAATGATTTAGAAAGACAAGCAATAGCTCTTTTCAAAGGCTTCGGTTGACTTTAATTAGCAGGCTCAAGCAAGGTCAATTTCTTTTTTAGTTCCCGGCCCAAGTCAAGGCGATGCAATACTCGGGCGATAAGGAAGAAGCAGTCCCAGGCCTTAGGTCCAGACCAGATCTGAGAACTTTCGAGATGTGAATCATAGCCTAGTATAGTTTCGTACCCAACAGCAAAAAGTGATGTCATATTAGACTTTCGTTAGAATCACCCATCAGCCTTCGGATCTGAGTTTGAATTGGCTAGGGGGCATGAGCGGTAGTCAGTGCTTTTGCTCTTACAGATGCCAGTCCTTTTTCTGTTGATGCGAAATAAGTGGTCTTAGCCTTTATGCCGCATTGTCGGAAGGGGTTCAGTGAGACCCGGGCTTAGCTCGAAGAAGCAGATGTTGAAGGAAGAAGGGCTGCTGTTAGCGGAATCAGAGCTGAAGGGTAAGAAGGAAGGAAGAAGTTCACACCAGGCTCAGCGAAAGACGATGGAGCTTGTAGGCGTTCCCTATTTCTATCATTAAAAAAAAATCTCGTAGCCTGGCTAAGTAGCAGTCTCAGAGCCTTTTGATGGGGGAAGAACTACCGCATATAGCAGATCCAGCTCTGCGTCGAGCAGACTCATCTCCACACTGGTCTGTTCCTTCGTCTTCGGCTGCTAGCTAACGTCTCCCTATCGACCAAGGATTCTGATTTTCCCAGTTAAAGTACTGAAACCATAAAAGTAGACTGGTCCCGCACGTACAGTGAGACAAAAACAAATCAATAGGCGCGGCTACCCCTCTTCTATTACTTCTTACTTATTGAGGACGAGCTGGGCTCAAAGCCCAGCCTTTGACAAAACTCGCCGATCTTCTTCCTTAGCTGTGCTATTGATGACCAGGGAAGTCTGCTTTATGGCTTCCTGGTTTCATCCATATCCATAGGTCTATTCCTTAAGTGGGTATAAGACTATCAGACAGTGACAGAGTGAAGGATCGTAGATCAGTAGCTGCTAAGAAAGACGTCACTATAAGAGAAGTAGCAGCTATGAGACATACCTTGTTTGTTTCTCAATGCTAGGATTTACTCCAATTCATGAGCAGCCCGTGCCCATGAATGCCATTGATAGATATCCCTATTTAGGTCTTCCAACATATTGATGAAGGACCATGATGGAAGACCTACTAGATTTCTTTTATTACTTTGGAACTCAAGCTTATGGCTGATAGGTTCAATCCTTATAATATAATGAGGAAGTCGAAGACTCCCCGCCACCTCCCCCTTTTGTTCTCGTGCCTAAGAATGCTAAGCCGGAGACGGATCCACTTTAGCGCATCGAGCAGGTCGAGGGGTTAGTGTTTCCAGTCGTGAAAGTACTAGTACTTTCAGCTACAGTGGATTAGTCCTATGCACTATCTATTGTTTACCGTGAAAGCCATGAGGAGAATACGGTTGATTCAAAAGGGTTCCTCATCAATCATCAGTTAGAAGAGCTTCTATTGGTGACATGGCTTCAGTCACTGGGTCCAACCCAGAACATCAAGGGCTTTCCTCAGTAGGGATATCAGATAAGTAGCGCTGCTATGGCATACCCAAAGGAGAAGTCGGTCCATTAACTTATATACTCCCACAGTTCGCTAACGCTCACCTTACATACTTCCACCCTTGGGAATTGGTTGAATAAGCTCTAGAAGCTTCCCTAACCTATCGACACGAGACATCCAGACTAAAGGTTGGAGTATCCAACCTAAGACTCACGACAGGCGGCTACCCCCCGGCCTCCTTCTCCTGGCTCTACCACCTGGAATCTGAACTAACACCCATCCGGTACCATCGAGCTAGGAGACCAACCAAACCAAGCATGGTGGTGAAGTACTCTCTTTTTCACTCCACTTCCCTTGGGGACAAGAATAAGCTCAAGAAAAGCGTCCTTTCGAGGAACGTAGTCGCTTTAGCGAAGCTTATGGCTTGCTAGAACTTTTTTGAACTGAACTGCTTGAAAATGGCCTAGGCCCCAGCCCTGGCTGGCTTGAAATACTCCTTTCTCCTTGCCAGTTGATAGAATTCTTCCTCCTTGCTTGCTAGCAACTCCAGAGGCTTATATTTATTCAGCAACTGAAGGAGTTTAAGACTAGAAATAGATCTATAA
The DNA here is from genome assembly GCA_026826555.1 of Tolypeutes matacus. Lineage (NCBI taxonomy): Eukaryota > Metazoa > Chordata > Mammalia > Cingulata > Chlamyphoridae > Tolypeutes > Tolypeutes matacus. Next base: position 2,686 of record JAKSZT010008753.1, on the reverse strand, counting down.
AAGAAAGATAGGGGGACTTTTTATCCTGGATGCCTTAAGCGTAAGATTTAGAAAGTAGCTTTCTCACTTGCCTAGCAGATGACTGTATAAGAGGTTACTCGGAATATGCATTTGCCCCCGACCTAGAACCCGTGGAACCCACTATTCGTCGATGCCACTTTCCTAAAGGACTGAGTTACTTGCATGACAAGACGAGGTACTTTGTTACTGGCAAGTAAAGGACGGGGGCGGGGACAGCAAGAAATTAAACAGGTGACCCACCTGCTATTAGCCTTACACCTTTGATTTTGATATCACTAATACATTAGGGTCTACCCCTACCTAGGCCTACCAGAGAATCTTATTGCTAGCCCTAAGAAATCTCGAGGGGAAGAAAGGAATTGTTTGCTGCAACTGGATAGTTGGGAGAAGGACAGGAAATACAATCGAAGTAAGCTCGGCTGGATCCCCATGGACGGAATGATAAGAATAGTGAGCCTTGGAGATCGTTAGAGCGTTTGGACCTACCGTATGAAACCTACCTATTGGCTCGCCTTAGGACTCTCAAAAAAGTAACCTGGCCTGATACCTATTCACTTTTCTGGCCCACTCGTATCCATCATATATAATATGCCCGACTTTCGAGGGAAATCTACCTCTTAGATAAAGTATTCGATCGCCTGAAGATGGCACAGAAAGACAAAAAGAGCAAAATCGATCTAAGATAAGAAAGGATGTAAACTGAAACCCAATGACGCTTTCTACCACGCCGTGGAAGTAAGACTAGCAACTATTATATGGCCCTCCTCCTTGATGTTTTGACTTAGAGTTGTTTTATCCGACTCATCGACAGGCCACAACCCAGGGCACCAGCCCACTTTCGACCAGCCGGTTCAAACGCAACCCCAAGCGGCTGGTCCATCTCATTACCCCAAATAGATCGTTTATTCTAAAACAAAAAAAGCTGTCTAGTTATGCCCTATTACTCAACACAGAAAAAGGACATTAGCAAAATGGATGTAACTTCTTTTCTATTGAATGAAGTCTTTGCTGGCATATTCAACTAGTGTTCTCACAGGTTCAGGAAAGGAAGAGGGGCTCAGACATTCTTTGCGCATGTACAGAAGAACGGAGAAGTTGACCAGCTCATTCAAGCAGACGTCTTTGGCAAAGTCTCCACTCGCACATGCTTAGGTAAGCCCAGCGCCTTATATACAATCATTTATTGATTCTTACTCGCAGGGACTTAGCAGAGAAGTCCGAAGTCTTTCAAAAGTTCATGGAGTGAAGAAGTTGAGTAGAGTTGGAAAAGAGGGTCATTAGTCCTTGTAGTCAGAAAGAAGAAAGCCAAACAAGCCGTTTCACCCCTTACTATAAAGCTTCCCGCTTTGAAGCCCGGAATTACAGACGCCTTAAGCTAATGGCAGACATAAGAAAGCATTAGTCTAATAACAGAAAAGTCGTAAAGCGTCGGTCTTCTACTGTCGTCAATCTTCTTAGTCGTTGTCTCCACTTTTAGTAGAGCGAAGCAAGGCATTCCAGCTAAAAGCAGCAGCAACGTCAGCATCCCGGTTCTATA
>JAKSZT010008654.1:5777-61559 GCA_026826555.1 Tolypeutes matacus | reverse complement strand
ATGTCATTTATCTCTTTAACTATATTTTCTTTCATCTCATTAATTTGTTTTTGGAAATTTGTGCTCATCTCATTGATTAGTTCTCTCAAATTCTGCAGCTCTTCTGGGACTTTGATGTATTCTTTTCTTGAGCCATTTCTTTTATTTTCTTAGTATGGCTCATAGTTTTTGCTGGTGTTTAGGCATCTGAATTGGTTGTATTTTACTTAGATGCTCTATCTTTTTCTCTTTAATAGGGTATTAGTGGCAGGAGGCCGTGAGTTACAACAACTCTTTGATTTTTGCTCATACTTGACTGTTAGGATTGTCTGGGAGGTTGCTCAAAACAGGGCACTGGACCCAGTTATTGGTTGTAGTTTCGGTTCCTCGGTCCTTGAGCAGGGAGGCTATAGAGGCCAGGAAAATCCTCTTGTACTTATTAATTTTTTTATGTGCACTTCCTTTGTCTGCCAGGAGATGGCGCTCATTGGCAGCTCACAATTCAATGCCTGGTTGGAGTGTAATTTTTGTGAGACAGACCAGATCAATATGGTAGAGCTTCCTGTTTGGAGGCTAAGAGCCTTGTAATTCAAACTTTATGAGACAGTTCTCCAGACTCCTATGGTAGCCCCCTCCCTTTCCCAGCTAGGAAATATTTACTCTCCCCTCTGAAACCTCAACAATCAATCCCTGTTAGTAGAAGAGGTGATTGGGAGGTTTGTATATCTTTAGCCCCTTGCAGGATCCAAGGCAAACATTGGCACAGCCGCACCTGGCCGAGAAGTGCTCTCAGGACAGGGCAGACCAAACCTGCTAGTTGATGCAGGGTCAGCTCCAGGCTCTTTCTCCCCCTCTCCTGTGGAGTACTCTACAATTAGTACAGGCTACAAGAGAAGGAATTGGCGAGGGTCGGATTTCTCCATTCCTTCCTAGGGTCCCAGGGCAAATCGCCGTGTGGTCATTTCCACTGGGCTCCACAGCCCAAATTTGCAGGTCAGAACCTGAGTCAGCCTAAGGCTGTGTCCCTCTCTCTCTCCCTTTTCTCGGAGTGGTAGATCCCTGGAGCCCCCTTTGTCTGTAGTCACAGGCCCAGAAGCCCCAGAATTCTCAAGGGTGTCAGGGAGGGTACCGGCAAGAGCAGCACCTGTTGGTTCCAACTCATGGTCCTGGTTCTGTCATTGTGATTTACCTGTTTTGTCCCACTCTCCTCTGGGTGGTGTGCAGGCTGCCCCTGCTGTTGTAAACCCTTGAAGATCTATTTTGGGGTGGTGTCACCCTGTTCTCTAGCTATGTTTCTGGAGATGATATTCCCACATCTTACTAGTCTGCCATCTTCCCGGAAGTCACAACGTTATTTGATTTTACCCATCTGTAACAGTATGTATTTCACTTCTTCCTGAAGGATTGAGATGAATTAAATCTCAGGGCCTCGACAATCTCCACTGCTTTTGAGAGAACCATTAGGGTTGAGATTTTCCATTCTGTTGTAATATAATCAGTTCTTTGGAGAAGAAATTAGGGACTTTCAGTTTTGTAGCCTCCTACTGCCCCCCTCCCCACAACCCAGGCAAAATGTGTGCACTCTGAATCTGGGAATGGGAATAATGGCACACTTCTCAAGTTACACCCCTGATATTGGAGCTAAGATTTTGTGGAGAAAGGACAATATATTGAATGCATCTTGGGACCATTCTAGGGACCAGTGTATTGGTGGTCAGCACCCATTTTGCTCAATGGTGGCCACACCCCAAGTACAGCCACTGCTTCATGAGTTCCCATTTCTCCCGGATTTAGAAGACCACTCCTGAACACTGTGCCCTGGGTTAATGCCCGCATTTGAGTTAAGGCCTTCATTGAGTCTTGAAAAATATGGTCTTATTCACGCATTTCTGTGTGTGTAAGCCTTTTGCAAGTAGGGCATTTTGGTTAGATTCAGATAAGGGAACTTTTGATTAGGTCAATTTTTGTTAAATTGCTTTAGTTTAGTTAAGGACCTCTGATGAGATTTCAGGCACCAGGATGGACCCCAATCATTATGTTGAAGACTTACATACTAGAAACACAAAGTGAAAGATTGCTGCCATGTTTACCTGCCATGTGGGAGAGGGCTCCAGGATCTCCTACAGCTGTGGAGAGACACAGAAACCAGAGAGGCTGAGGGAGAGGCCAGAGGCTATAGTCATGGAGCAGCTTGAACCTGAAGACATCCAGGCCAGAGGAGAAGGGAGAGGTGTGAGCAATTGTGTCTGATGGCCCAATGCTGAGCTCTGGGAGAAAGTGAGTTTTGAAGAGAAGGCAGAGAGAGACAGGCAGGCCCCACATTTTGCCTTGACAGGAGTGCCACAGCAGCTGAACCTTCCTAATGCAGCATTTTTGATGATGTATTGATTTGGACATTTTCTCAGCCTCAGAAGTGTAAGTTCAACCCTGGTAAGTTTCTATAAACACCAACCTACTTCTGGTATTTAGCATTGGCAGCCCTTGGCAAACTCAAACAGTTAGGGACAAAAGTTTGGAGAGCTGCACCATTCCCAAATAGCAGTGTGATGCTGTTGCCCAGTGATTTCACCTGTAAACTGTGGTTGTCTGCAGACAAGGCAGGAAAGAGTTATGGTAAGATGGAAGGGAAGTACTATTGGGCAGCAAGGCCTGAAATAAAAGGAGTCAGGCAGGGGAGTCACATGGTTTGGGGAGTAGTATAAAGTCACAGCTGCCCCAGTATGATGTACCTGCCTCAGGCAGGTGGTGGCCAGGTGTTAAGGGTGAGATTATAGCGTGGGACCTGGGGTCTCGTGCACAGAGGATTCATGGCACAGAGAGGAGATGACCTGCTCCTGTTCATTTTGCCATTCCCTCCTTCCCTTGGCCTCCAGCGTTGACCCTCTGAGGACACTGCTCTTACTGTACCTCTCCTGGTTCTCAGACACAGACTCTAGTCTCCTGCTTCCAGTTCTACTTTCACTTTCTCCAATCTTGGTGCACCAAAGAAAGAGCAATGCTGAAACCTGTTGGTGACAGGAAGTAAATGACAAAATTCACATTACAGCACTGGCTACAGCAGTAACATCATGAAAATGAGCATCATTAGGACACTGACCCTAATGAATAGTACAGAAATCCCAGAAAGTTCTGGGACCTAGGGCTGAAAAGAATAGAAGTGAGGTTATGAGAGATTGCAATGTTTGCAGAAAATCTCAGAGGGTGCCAATGCCAAATATTTCTCAGACTAATTAAATATTATATTTTTAATAGTTTAGAAATGATGCAGACTTCTTCAATCCCAGAGGAGAATGGAGGGGTTGGATGGAAAGAAGCTGATAAACAACTGAAGAGGTTGGAATGTAACACGTGTTCACTGCTGTCCCCCATTCCAGACAAGGAATGTCTTTTTTTTGGAACCAAACTCTCAAAACCCCAATGCAAACCATCACCATAGGTTCTGGATCCACAAAGGAGGACGGGGAGAAAGCCCTTCTCAACACTCACAACCTCAGTTAGTGATGTGAGTCACTCTGGCCTGTCTTCACTGTGGAGTAAGCAGCAAGAAGTCTCTCTTCTCCTGTGGTGCTAACTGCCCTCTAACTGGACACTTATAGAGAGCAGTGTGGCCTTCACATGGTTACATGATGCTCCTCATGTTCAGTGCTAACACTTGCTGAGGGTGACTTTCACCCATCCAGGCAGCATGGGAGGTTGCTAAGGGGAGAAAGCAGTTTTCCTTTATGGGTGACTATATTTGCAAAGTGTGAGGGGAAGGGCCCCCCCCCCACAGTAATGTTGCAGATACAAATCAATATCTTCAATTCAACCAATTTGTATGATTTGATTGTGTACTACATTCAAAATTTCTTTTTAAATTATAATCAAATTATCCTTGCAAAGAGTATAAAAATAATTTATATCTGTTATGGCAAACAGTAAGTTTCCTTCTCTAGTCTCAAGCTCCATCCTCAGAATTATCTGCATTGGCAGATCCTTTTGGGTACACATTTCTGTTTGGAAATACACGCATTCTCTAGTTTCATCCATCCCACACCCTATCACATGTGAGAAAATATTAGAGTACAACTTAAAAATGTAAATAAATTTTTTAACTTCTTAAAATACTTGAGACTAGAAGTATATCGTCTTATTATGAAAGGATCATTTCTGATTTAAAATAATAAGGAAAATTGGAGTTAAGTAGAAAGCAGGTGAATGTAGTTCAGTGGCTGTTAAACTAGAATCCACATCAGAATCAGGTTAAGAAACTGAAAAAATGTAAATCATTGGGGTGCCTTATAAGAAAATGCTACATGTGAGACGCAAGTTGGCATTGGTTTAGGAGGATACTCAGTGACTATTTCTCTGGGGTGGCCGATTGTGGGTGGGGTCCTGCCCAAGGGTCTGTGCTGTGGGCACACGAAGGGAGAAGCTTGGGTCACTTAGCAGCTGGCAGATCAATGCCGTAGAGTGATCAGTAGAGATTCCTGAGTTTTGAGACTGCCTGAGGTGGTTAATACAGATGGCTGAGCCTTACCCACAGGGACAATGGCTGGTTTGAACCATGAATCCTGCAACCACAACTCACACTCACGAATTGAGGCAACATACTCTGAGGGAGGGAGGGCTCTGACAGAAGGTGTAGAGGGTTATAACTTCTGTGGATTTGGCTGCCTGGACCCCCTCATAGATTCAGGGATCAGAAAAGCTGGCTTGAAACAGCACCAGGTCGATGGTAGAGGGGAATCTGCTGAGGAAACCTGATTTACCCAACAGCCAACTGACCCTGAAGCCTGGCCCCAGAGGGGGCAGAGTCAACAAATTTTATCATTCTGCCTTCATAAGCATCATAGCTTCAATCCCCTGGGGTGGCAATGAAGTGGGAAGGGCTTGATTAGTTTCCACAAGCCTGTATAGGGTCCTCTTGGTTGAAATGGGTGATCTAGCAGAGGACATCATTTGGGTCCCTTATATTGCCAAAAAAAAGAAGAAGACAGTCACTTTAAAAAATGAATTCCTTTTCTTAATTCAGTTTAATACCAAAAATCTGCTTCAAAACCTGCAGAGAGAACCCAGAAGGGAAATTAATAAAACAAGCAGGCTGAGAGGATCCGTAACGACCTCAGGAGGAAAACTTCCTCCTTAGCTTTGTTTGACTGCTTGCTGGTGTGGCTGTTTGGTTTTTCTCTATTTATTTGTTGTCTCTTGCTTTTATTTCTTCTTTACTCTCCCTTTTCTGATTTCCTTCATTTTTTAAAAAAATAGGTGCTTCTAGCTTACCTCTTCTTTGCTGTTCTTCTTCTTCACTGATTTCCCTTTCACTGTCTATATTGATATTGTATCCCAAGCTATCTCTTATCCTTCCTTCACCTCTCTGCCTTATGCTTTCTGTTGTGTTTTTCAAACCCCATGCTTTTTCATTAGCCCACATCTTAAGGGTGACAATTTCTATTCTATGTATTTTGTTTACTTCTTATTTTATTAATATTAGCTTTTTCTTTTTAGCCCTATATTTACTGTTTCTCTCCCTCCTCTTCATTCTAGCCTTCTAATTCATTATATATATATTCATTTAATTGGTTTCCCAGGCCATTATAAGTACTCTACTTTTTTTCCTATTATTCTACACTGCCTACACAAGTTAAATATTCATTTCACTAAGTCCTATTTGGCCCCTCTTGTTATTTTTATCAATATTACTATTATCCTTCTTCTTTTCTCACATCTTCCAATCCCTCTGGCCCTAATTTTTTGCCTTCAAGCTAACATAGAAAGAAGCAAGGAAACAAAATAAGAAGAGAATGTGTCAAAGAGAAAACTTAACACACACACAAAACCACAAACTAAATAAAGCATGAGAGGAGTGAGAGAAACTAATCAACTGAATAAACCCAGCAAGATAAAATGATGACTAGAGGGCAATGAAAAATTACAAACGACACTGAGAAACAGGAAGACATGGACCACTCCAAAGAACAAACTACAAACCAGGAATATATGCAGAACATCGAACAACTAATCAAAGATTATCAAACAAATATCATGAATCAAATTAATGAAGTGAAGGAAGAGATTAAGGATATTAAGAAGACACTGGGAGAACATACTGAAGAAATTGTAAACATATGCAAAAAGATAACAGATATGAAGGTGATCAATGGCACAATCCAAGAAATTGAATGGATGCTGGATTCACATAACAGCAGATTTGTACATGCAGAAGAAAGAATTAGTGATGTGGAAGACAATACAGCTGAAATCAAACAGATAGTAGAACAGAGAGACAAAAATATATAAAAAATCCAGCAGGGACAAAGGGATTTAAATGACAACACAAAACACACAAACCTTTGCATTACGGACATCCCAGAGAGAAGACAAGGGAAAGGGAACAAAGGAGTGTTGAAGGAATTAATGGCTGAAAATTTCCCAACTCTATTGAGTGAGAAGGATTTGCAGATCCAATAAGAAAAGCACACCCCTAACAGTACAAATCCCAACGGGCTAACTCCAAGGCATATAGTTGTCAAAATGTCCAATGCTCAAGACAAAGAGAAAACGTTCAAGGCAGTAAAAGAAAAGAGAACAATCACATACAGGGGATGCACAATAAGATTAAATGCTGATTTCTCATCTGAAACCTTGGAGGAAAGAAGACAGTGGTATGACATAGTCAAAGTACTAAGGGAAAAAAACTTCCAGCCACGAATTCTGTATCCAGCAAAACTGGCATTCAAAATGATGGAGAGTTCAAATTATTCCCGGATAAATAGAAATTAAGAAAGTATGTCAATAAGAAACTGGCACTTCAAGAAATACTAAAGGAAGTTCTACAAGTTGAAAGGAAAAATAAAGAGTTAGGAGAGTTTGAAAACAACTAAAAAGACAAAAACAGAAACAAAACTACATAAGACAAACATTAATCCAAAGAAAATATGGCTGAAGTAAGAAATTCATTGCAAGTAATAACACTGAGTGTTAAGGGATTAAAATCACCACTCAAGAGACACAGATTGGCAGAATTGATAAAGAAATATGATCCATCTACATGCTGTCTAGAAGAAACCCACGTTCAACCCAGGGATTCAAGAGGTGGAAAGTAAATGGCTGGAAAACAATTTTAAAAGCTAACAATAGCCATAAAAGTGCAGGAGTAGCTATTCTAATATCAGACAAAATATACTTTAAATGCAAAACTATTGTAAGAGACAAAAGGGGACACTAAAGTTTAGTAAATGGGGTAGTCTCTCAAGAAGAGAGAACAATCATAAACATTTACACCCCCAAATGGGGTGCCTCAAAATTCATGAGGCAAACTCTGGAAAAGCTAAGTGGAGAAATAAATACCTCTACAATTATATCAGTGGACTTTAATACATCATTATCATCATTAGACAGAACATCTAGAGAGAAAATCAACAAAGAAACAAAGTTTCTCAACAATACATTAGAGGAACAGGACTTAATAGACATAAATCCAGCAATAAAACCAAATATATCAGGATTTACATTCTTCTCAAGCGCACATGGATCATACTCCACGATAGACCACATGCTAGGCCACAGAACATCTCTCAACGAATTCAGAAAGATTAAGATTATACAAAGTAATTTCTCTGACCACAATGGAATTGAATTGGAAATCACTAAGAGCCAGAGAAACAGGTTAGGCACAAGGATATGAAATTTAAACAACACACTCTTAGACAAACAGTGGGTCAAGAAGGAAATCTCAAAAGAAATCAGTAACTACCTTGAAACTAATGAAAATGACAACACAACATATCAAAACCTATGGGATGCAGCCAAAGCTGTCCAGAGATGGAAGTTCATAGCTATAAATACATATATTAAAAAAGGAAGAAAGAGCTAAAATTGAAGACCTAATTGCACACTTGGAGGAATTGAAAAAACAACCACAAACTAAACCTAAAGGAAGTAGAATGAAAGAAATAACTAAGATTATAGCAGAACTAAATGAAATAGAGAATAAGAAAGCACTAGAAAAAATAAACAAAACCAAAAGCTGGTTCTTTGAGAATATCAATAAAATTGACAAACACTTAGCCAGACTAACAAAGAAATAGAGAGAACAGATGCAAATAAACAAAATAAGAAATGACGAAGGGGATATCACTACTGACCCCACAGAAATGAAGAGCATCATAAAAGCATACTTTGAAAAATTATATGCCAACAAGAATGATAATTTAGAGGAAATGGACAAGTTTCTAGATACTCACAAACAGCCTACATTGATGAAAGAAGGAATTGATGAACTAAGCAGTCCAACTACTGTGAAGAGATAGAATCAGTCATCAAAAACCTCACAACTAAAAAGAGCCCAGGACCAGATGGCTTCACAACAGAATTCTACCAAACATTCCAGAAAAAGCTAATGGGAAATCTACTTAAGTTCTTCCAAAGAATAGAAATAGAAGGAATATTGCCTAACTCATTTTACCTTGCCCACAATACCCTAATACCAAAACCAAAATTATCACAAGAAAGGAAAATTTCTCTTATGAACGTAGATGCTAAATTCCTCAACAAAATACGTGATAATGGCATTCAACAACATATCAAAAAGATTATACACCATGACCAAGTGGGTTTCATCCCAGGTTTGCAAGGATGGTTCAATATAAGAAAATCAAACAATGTAATTCACCACATAAACAAACAGTAAGAAAAAAAAACATGATCATCTCTATAGATGCAAAAAAAAAGCATTCGACAAAATACAGAACTCTTTCTTGATAAATACCTCGCAACAGATAATAATAGAAGGAAATTTTCTGAATATGATAAAGGGTATATATGAAAGCCAAAGCTAACTCATCTTCAATGGTGAAATCATAAAAGCCTTCCCTCTGAGATTGGGAACAAGAACAGGATGCCCACTATCACCATTCTTATTTAACATTGTCTTAGAAGTACTTGCTCGAGCACTGAGGCAAGAAAAGGATATAAAGGGCATCCAGATTGGAAAAGAAGAATAAAAAATTTCATTATTTGCAGACGACATGATCTTATAAATAGAAAGTCCAGAGAACGCTACAACAAAGCTTCTGGAATTTATAAAGGAGTTCAGTAATGTTTCAGGGTATAAGATCAATGCTCAAAATCAGTAGCATTTCTGTACACCAATAAAGAACAATCGGAGGAGGAAATCAAGAAAAAAAAAAGGCCATTTACATTAGTTACTAAAAGAATCAAATTCCTAGTAATAAATTTAACTAAAGATGTAAAGGACTCATACAGAAAACTACACCACACTGTTAAAGGAAATCAAAGAAGGCTTAAATAAATGGAAAATTATTCTCTGTTCATGGATAGGAAAACTAAACATCATCAAGATGTCTATCCTGCCCAAATAACTACAAATTTAATGCAATGCCAATAAAAGTCAACACTATATTTTTTAAGGAACTGAAAAACTACCACAAAATATATTTGGAAACATAGGAGGCCCTGAATTGCCAAAGACATATTGAAAGAAAAAAATGAAGTTGGAGGTATAACATTAACAGTCTTTAAAATATATTACAAAGCTACAGTGATCAAAACAGCATGGTATTGGCACAATGATAGGCCTACTGACCAATGGAATCAAATTGAGTGTTCTGATATAGACCCTCACATATACAGTCATCTGATATTTGGCAATGCTACCAAGCCCACTCAGTTGGGAGAGAATGGCCTCTTTAACAAGTGGTGCTTGGAGAACTGGATATCCATATCCAAAAGAATGAGAGAATACCATCTCACACCTTATACAAAAATCAACTCAATATGAATAAAAAAATTAAATATAAGAGCAAAAACCACAAAGACCTTGGAAGATAATGTAAGAAAGCATCTACAAGACCTTGTAGTTTCATGAACTTCAGTGATAAAGCACGAGGAGCAAGAGAAAAAAATAGATAAATGGGATTTCCTCAAGATTAAAAACTTCTGCTCATCAAAGGTTGTTATTAAGAAAATAAAAAGGCAGCCTACCCAATGGGAGAAAATATTTGGCAACCATATATCTGGTAAGAGTCTGATATCCTGCATATATAAAGAAATCCTACACCTTGAAAAAAAAAAGACCAACAACACATTTAAAAAATGAGCAATTGACTGAAAAGACACTTCTCCAAGGAAGAAATACCAAGGGCTAAAAAACACATGAAAAAATGCTCGACATCGCTTGTTATCAGGGAAATGCAAAACAAAACTAAAATGCGATACCATTTACACCCATCAGAATGGCAGCTATAAAGAAAACAGCAGACTCTAAATGTTGGAGAGAATGTGGAGGAATAAAAACCCTCATCCACTGATGGTAGGATGGTGGAATGATCCAGCCACTCTGGAGGACAGTTTGGTGATTCCTTAGAAAACTAACAACAGATCTTCCCTATGATCCAGCAATTCCACTGCTGGGTAAATATCCAGAAGAACTGAAAGCAAAGGCAAGAACAGATATATGCACAGCAATGTTCACAGTGGCATTGTTCACCATTGCCAAAAGGTGGAATCAGCCCTGGTGCCCATCAACAGATGAATGAATAAGCAAAACGTGGTGCATACACATAATGGAATATTACTCACCTGTAAGAAGGAATAAAGTGCTAACCACATGGAATAACGTGGATGAATCTTGAAGACCTTGTGTTGAGTGAAGGAAGCCAGGCATTGAAGGATGAACAGTATATGACCTCACTGATTTGAACTGAGGAATATGAGCAGTCTCTGAGAAACATTTTCTAAAAGATAGGTTAACAAGGGAGAGAAAAAGAGTAGAATATGAGCCATCACTGATATGGACATAATCAATGGTAAAGGGATAGAATATAGTTGCATATTGAAGGATATGACAGATGGGTAGTGATATTACTGGGTTTGGTGCCACAGGGTTTACAAAGGGTTAGATTAGGAAGGGCAGGTTGGAATACTCAGGGCATGTGATTCCATGAGACAAGATCGGAGAGTGTCATATGCCCCGGGGGTGGGGTGGGAGGAAGGAACAGTTAAGATCAAATGGGGCATTTAGTGGTCATGGGAAAAGTTTTTCATTACCTTACAGTAATGGACACAGGACATGTTAAATATCATAAAAAATTATTAAACTGTACCGTCTAAAATGTAAACTAAACTGTAAACCATTGACAATGTTTAGTTTCTATATTTTAATATCTGTATAATAGTTATAACAATGCTAACATCCATTTTTAAAAATGGTTCTAATATGGGATGGGGATGGGGAGGGAGTTTGGATATGTGGGAGTCTCTAGTATTCCATGTTTGACTTTTCATTTCTTTGAAAATGAAATGAAAATTTGGGAGACATTGGGGAATGAGAGGGGGAAGGTGTCACAGTTCACTAGACATCCGATAATACAGTGATTAAGAAAAAAAAAGAATATTTTTTTTAAAAAAATGAATTTTTTTCCATTTTTTAAAATGTCCCAATCTGCTAATTATATTTTATTTTAGTTTTCCTCTTTTTTCCTCTGAGTTTCCTTGTATTTATCCATTGCATTTAAGCTTGTCATTATTATTTCTTTATCCTATTAATTGTATTTGGTTATTATATGGGCTTCATGTTCAAGAAAGGTTTAGATCACAGAAGGGTAACAATGGGGGCTGCAGAGGTTCATTGGTGGGTGGGATGGGTAATTCATGGGAGTAAGTTCATCTGAATATACATGAAAGATAAATGAAATTGTTCAAATGATCAAGGGATGGGGCATGGTCATGGTGGGTAGACAGTCACTCATTAAATGAGGGAATCTGAATTCCCAGCCTGGAGAGCTCTGCCATATTCTCCAAGGGGGCAGCAACAGTCTCCTTAGTGCAGGAGCATTGTCTGGCAATAGAGGATGGCCAACTGATGGGTGCGTTTATTGATGACAAGCCTTATGAGTCTTTGCTCTTGTAATTGAAACTTAGCTTACTGCTATGGAGTGCCTAACTGTTGCCACCTGAGAGCATCCTTGTTGCTCAAATGTGGCATCTCTAAGCCAAACTTAGGATATGAATGCATTACCTTCCCCCCAATATGAGAGATGACTCCTGGGGATTAACCTGCCTTGCAATGAGGGAGTAATACCATGTGCCAACTGACAACATGATTGGAAAAAGACCTTGAATAAAGGGGGAAAATGTAAAGAGATATCAGTTCATGTGGCTAAGAGACTTCAGAGAGTCAGGAGGTCATCCCAGAGGTAACGCTTACGCAAACCTCAGTAGGATCTCATAGAACACCAAAGCGGATATCACCCCACACAGAGGGTCTTCTGAGGGCTCTGAGGGCAGGGTTTACATAAGTGGGGATAGCCCCATAAATAGATGACTTATTAGTGGGCTCTACTTTGGAACCTGTGCTCCTGAGCATCACAGAGTTGGACTCAAATAAGTGCTCCTTACACATGTTCCATCAGTCCCTTCCATTCAAACCTATATGTGATGCTGGAGATTTTAGGTGTACTTCCAGAGACCAGAGCCTCTGGCCTACATATGTGCCAGGTGTATGTGGAATATTGGTGGAGCTGCAACTCCTACCCCACAGCTCAATGGACTCATCCAAGTCACCTGATGAGGAGATGATGCTGGGCTACGGCCACCCCAGGAATGGAGAGGGCCTGCAGCTGCAGGCAGGATAACCCACCCACTCTATCAAAAGGATATAAGTCCCCTCTCACTTGGAGGAGGAGTAGACATCACCATCCCATTCCCTCTGGATTGGGTGAAGAGCTATGGACTAGAGTGGACTTAATGGTATTCTGTTGTAGACATATTGTGATTCAAGCAATGGAAGAAATTATAACAGGGAGGTGGAGCCAGTGGACACTGGACAAACTTGGGGCAGGGAGGTGAAAGGCAGTGGAAAAACAGGGGCTTTTTGGGGACTTGGTGTTTGTCCTGAGTGTGATTTCTGCGATGGATGTAGGCCACTTTACATCAGCATATACCATATAGATCTGTGTGGTAGACAGCGTGGTCTATGATGTGAACTCTGGTCTATGCTTGGTGGCAAGGCCCCAGGATGTGTATATCCATTGTGGGTGATGGGCCACACTGATGAAGAATGTGTGTGAGGGATGTTGTGGGAGGTGTGGGAGGTGGGGAATACAGGAATCCCTGTAATTTCTCTGTAATATTTAGGTAATCTAAGCACATTTAAAAATATATATATATGTAAAGAAATAACATTTATGTGACCTAATGCACATATATGCATATATATTTATATATAATTTTATAAACATTAGTATGTATTGTGAAACATTAGATTTTTACCCACAATAAAAAATAAAAAAAAAAAAAGAAAGAAAATGCTGCAATAATGGGCAGCATTATTTTTAAATTGGTAATTGTTTATATGCTTACCCAGAATATAATGGATTGAAGAACCAGTGCAAACAACCAGGATAATTTGAAATAATTGGAAAGCCCATCTTTACATAAAGTAAGAGAAATCTCGAGTTCTGATGCATGAATCAGTGGTAACAAATTGAACACATATGGGTGTGGAAGAAGGTTTGGGAGAAGCAGAACTCAGAACAAACTGCAAGTGCACTTTTCCTAGAGGAGAAAAACATCCTGAATTGCAAAGTCACAGCCTCTTCCTTAAAAGATTGGCAATGAGTTGCACAGACTGGAGGTGGAGATTCATTGGAGATTCACATTCATTACATTCACAGGGTTTCTCTTCGAATGAATATTGTAATGTTTAATGAGATACTGCTTCTGGCTGAAGGTTATTCCACATTCCTTAGATATATAGGGTTTCCCTCCACTATGAATTTTCTTATTGTCAGTGAGATTTGATTTGCTACTGAAGGCTTTCCTACATTCCTTACATATGCAGGGTTTCTTTCCAGTTGTCTTCTTTGGTGTTTAATGAGGCTTGATTTCTGAATGAAAGCTTTCCCTCATCCATCACAGTCCTAGGCTTTCTCTCCTTTATGTATTCTCAGATAGTTAATGAGGTTTTCCCCCTGGTTGAATCCTTTTCCACATTTATTGCATATATTGGGTTTCCTCCAGAATGAATGCTCTGATGTTTAAGGAAATATTTCTATTATCTGAAGGATTTTCTGCATTCTTTACATTCATTTTGTTTCTGTCTTCTATGAGTTTTTACATTTTTTGTGAGATGTGATTTGTACCTAAAAGCTTTTTCACATGCCTTACATGTATAGGGTTTCTTCACAGTAGGAAATCTCTTGTATATGAAATTTGACATTTCAATTAAAGCTTTCCCACATATATATGATTTCTCTTCAGTAAGAATTTTCTGATGAATAAAGAGGGTTTCTCTCAGGCTGAAAACTTTCCCACATGTATGACATTTCTACGATTGTTCCCCTGTATTGCTTTTGAAATGAGGAGTAAAAAATGACTCTAAAGAGCAGACTGCATTCAGGAAACTCATATGGTTTCTCTCTACTTTGAATTTTCTCATATTCCATGAGGTTTTGTTTCAGATGGAAGCATTCCCATGTTCATTCCAATACTAACTAATGTATGAATATTTCATACTCAATGAGATTTAATGCCTGGCTGAAGTATTTCCAATATTCCTTACATACACAGGGTTTTACTCTTGCATGTTTCCTTGAGGGGACCCTAACTTTCCCAAATTCATGAAATCTCAAATGTTTCTCTGAAAGATTATTTCTCAGCTATCTCATGAGGTGAATTTTCAAGAAAACTTCACACTCATTACTCTTAAAGGGGAGGACTAACCATGTGGGCAAAGTGGCAAAACTCATTGTCTTCATTCTTTTTCCTTACATAAATTCCCTCATGTTTATTTAAGCATGATGCAAATTCCTTCAGTGAAGTTACTTTCATAGAAGTGTTATTTTGAGGAAACAATGCTTGCCATCAGAGAACATATTTTCCCAACTTTCTTACATTCTCTGCCTTCATCTTAAGATTGTGCTGTTGTGGAATTGGATATAGCTTCACTCACAAGCGTTTTTTATGTGGTTCTTTCTGTTTCTCTAATATCCTATGCTTCTTCATACTTTCTGGGGTGCAGCAAAAGCAGTGCTTAGAGGGAAATTTATAGAATGAATTCATTCATTAGAAAATCATCTAAGCATCCAATTTTGGAAGTGCAACAATATCTCCTTTTGTTTATTCTATCATTCTTGGATCTTCTTGCCTAAAATGAGTATCACATCCAATTTGGTGACTTCATAACTTGGAAATGGGGCAGCGATGCAGCCCTTATTTTATGATGGGGGCAAAACAACACCACATAAATCAAATGTGGTTCCTTCATTCTTCTGAAGGATAAGAAAGTTGCAGTTTCCAAAGATGCACGAGTAAGGTGGCCCCAGAACAAACGCCTAAATGGCAACCCAGGAAATCTTGAACACTTTGTTTGGACTGAATATTATTGCTCAATTCTTCTTCTATTTATTTGGATGAGATGAACTATTTAATATTCTTTAAAGTTTACCGAGGGAATTATAACAATTTTGCTTCCTTTGCCAAATTTGCACTTATTATTTGTTATTGACTTGCCAAATTATTTATTTTTAAACATTTTATATCCTGTATTAGTCAGTCAAAAGGGTGCTGATGCAAAATACCATAAATATGTTGGTCTTTATTAAGGGTATTTATTTGGGTAGAAGCTTACAGTTACCAGGCTAGAAAGCATAAGTTTCTTCCTTCACCAAAGTCTGTTACTCCATCTTGGAGCAAGAGAGCTACCAACATTTGTCAGGGTTCAGGCATCTTTGGTTCCTCTCTTCTCATGGCTGAGTTTCTCTCTGGGCTCATCTCCTCTGTTTACTCCACAAGGTTAGCTGTACACTATGAGGCTTCATAAGCTTTGCCTCTCTCCACCAGGCCAACTGTGAAATGTCAGGTGAATCGCTTGTCTCTTTACCCCAGGAACTTCTGTCCTTGCTCGTCAGAACTCCAACCTCTAAAACTACTCCAACTCTGTCTTCTGCCCTGTCTATTTATATCTGAGAACCCACCCACCAAGGGACGTGGCTCAAAGCCCTACCAACACTGGCTCAGTCAACTCCCTTATCATAACTTAATCATACCCAGATTAACAGACCAGTTTACAAGCATAATCCAATATCTATTTTTGGAATTCATAATGATATCAAACTGCTACATATCCATTTGCCCATCTTATGCTATATATTATTTTATGGTGCATTTGAACACTTTATTGATGTCCTAGGCCAGGGATATCATTATTACTTTATCCATTCAATGGTCATTCATATATATTAATTTAATTAACAGATATTGTTCTTCAGTCCATCCTGAATCTTGAACCTTCTGAGATTATATTCTTTCTGTCTGAAGAATATTCTTTTACATTTCCTTAAAGTGAATTGCTGGAACAAATTTTATTAGTTTTTACAGATCTGAAAAACTATTTCATTTTTTCCTGAAGGATTGAGATGAATTAAATCTCAGGCCTCTATGATTCCACTGCATTTGAGAGTGCCCTAAGGGTTGAATTTCTCCATTCTGTTTTAAATGTAATCAGTTGTTTGGAGAAGAAAATAGGGGCTTTCAGTTTTACAGCGTGCTTCCTGCCCCCCCCCACACACCGCCCAGGTCAAATCTGTGCACTCTGGCTCTGGGGATGGGAATAATGGAACACCTCTCTGAGTTACACACCTGATTTTGGAGTTAAGATTTGGGGAAGAAAGCACAGTATATAAAGTTCTTCTTTGGACCATTCTCAGGAGCAGTTGAAAAGGAAACAAGACCACACCATTTCTCCCCAGCAGGAACACCAGGCTTATAAAATATGTGTGGTCATTAAAACCTGAACACCCATCCAGGCCTAATGGGGGAATGGCAGGCCTAATGGGGGAATGGCGCCACTCATGCTGGGAAAAGGTCAATCACTTCTCACCCCTGCAGAAGATGCTAATGGGAAATATCCATTGCTGTAACTCTGTTTGCTTGCTTTGCTCACAACCCTATATAGAAATGTATATGTTTAAACCTTCCAATCCAATCCTGTCTCTTGGTACACATGGAAAAGTTTGTCGCACGTGGGAAGAAAGTCTATAAAGTCTGCAGTCTCCAGAATTTAGGCACGATTCTTACTAAAGAGCACACCCCAGCCATTAATAAAGTTTCTATTAACTTTTTCTGCAGGGAGTTGTTATTTATATGAAGTGTTCCACTTCATTCTGAAGGCCCCAGCGAGATAGACTGGAGCCAACCACAATGAGGCCTTCAGGGGGAAGGACTCTGAGGAATGTTTCTCAGTCCTGGTAAGTCCTCAGTCTGGCCAGAAACTCCACGGGAGATTATTCATTCTACCTAAGGAACTGCCAGTTCTGATTCTGTTTTGGTAAGTCTGGATCCAGAGGAGGTCATTGGCCTGCCAGATGTGCCTCTACTCCCGTGGCCTGGCCACCAGGTGAGATGTCACCCAGGGCTTCAGAATAGGCTCAAGGTTCATGTGTCTGTGTGTGTAGCCACATGTCTGTCTGTAATATTTCTGCTCAGTTTCTGTTTTGTGCTCCTTTTGATTGTTACTATGGGTCAATCCTCCTCTTTGTCCTAAAACACCATTGGTGTGGGCTGGCCATCTGAATGAACGACAGAAATCCCAACAGTCTACAATGTCCAGAGGGTTATCTATGGCAAACCTGGTCACTCGGACCAGATTCCTTACATTGAGATGTGGATAGATCTTCTTACAGACACTCCCAAGAAACAAAAAATTTGTCTTGCAGGACAAAGGTGCCCAGCCCAGCCAGAGCCCCAATTTCCATTGAAAGGTCCTGTTAAGAACCCCAGTCCTTTGGTCCTGCAAGATGCTCCTGATGAAACAACCCCTTACCTACCCACCCCAAATCTACCTCTCATACTCCACCAACTGCCCCCTCTGCATCCACTCCTCCTCCTCTCCTTCTAAACCAATCATCTACAGACTGCCTTTACACTCTAGTTCCCACACCCACTGATACATCTCTAACCAGTGCCCCCATACATGAAGGGGTACCCAGTATCAGGCTTCTGCATATCCCCACAACTTGCCTGACTTAGTCCCCTTACTACCCCTCCATCACACTGGTCCAGGTCTGAGTGATGCAATTCTCCTGTTCATGGTATATGCCCCCATTTCATCTACAGACCTGTATAACTAGAAAAATCAAAATCCTCTGTTCTTGGAAAAACCCCATGGCTTAATTTCTCAACTAGAATCTATCTTTTTCACCCATAATCCCACCTGGGAAGACTGCTAGCAACTGTTACAGGTCCTATCCACTTCGGAGAGAGGTCGTATCCAGAGGGAGGCTGTAAAAACCATCATGGGTCGAGACGGTCAACCCACTACTGAACCTACCCAAATACAAACTGTGCTCCCTCTATCAGACCAGACTGGAATTACAATCAGGATAAAGCTAAGGAGGCTCTTGAATGGTTTTGCCAGACTCTCATACGTGGACTTGGAGCTGCTGCCAGAAAGCCAACTAATCTTTCTAAGGTGAATGAAACCACCCAACACCCTAGGGAATCTCACTCTGCCTTTTTAGAGTGTCTAATGGAGGCCTATAGAATTATATCCCTATAAACCCTGAGGCACCTGAAAATCGTAGGTCTATAAATATAGCATTTTTATCACAATCTGCTCCTGATATACGAAAGAAATTGCAAAGGATAGAGGGGTTTGAAGGGAAGCTATTATCTGAACTGATGGAGGTGGCAGAGAAAGTGTATAACAATAAGGAGGAAGACCATGAAGGTGGCAAAGGTCCTGCTGAGCACAATGGCAACAGAGTGCACTAGGCCCTCTTCCTCCCATGGATTCTCTGGGAACAAGAGAAAGCCAAGGCAAGGTAGATCAGGCCTGGAAAACTACCAGTGTGCTTACTGCAAAGAAAAGGGACACTGGAAAAATGAATGCCCCCAATGCTGGGCAGACCCCAGTCCAGCCCTGCAGTTGCTAGACTGGTGGGGCCAGGGCTTGCCAAGCTCCAGGGAGCCCATCGTGAAACTAACAGTAGGGATCAGCCCTCTTAACTTTCTGGTTGATACAGGGGCTACATACTCTGCCCTAAAATCGGACCCTGGTCCCTTTAAAATTGAACATACTCTAGTTCAAGGGGCCACTGGGAAGATACACTGTTATTACTGGACCACCACCTGGACCATTAATCTTGGATCTGGGACTGTCACCCACTCTTTCCTCATTATGCCTTAATGTCCCTACCCCCTGCTGGGTTGAGACTTGCTACAAAAGCTGAAAGCCACCATCTCCTTCTGGGATGGTGAGATGAAACTAAATGTCTGCGCTCAGCTCCAGGCACTCCTAGTAACCTGCCCTATCCCAGAAGAATATCTCCTAACAGGCCTTGAGACACCACCAGTGGCTAATAGGTTGCTGCAAGAATTACAGCACCTGGTTCCGGGAGTGTGGGCCAAGACAACCCCCCCAGGCTGGCTCAGCATCAGGCCCGAAGTTGGTGAAAGTACTCAGCACATCTCTCCCCATCCAGGTATGGCAGTATGCAATCAAACACAAAGCTAGGACTGGAATTGGTAAACACATCATCCATCTGCTCGATGCAGGTATTCTTGTTCCTTGCCAGTCCCCATGGAACACCCCCTTACTTCCTGTGCAAAAGCCAGGCAGCAAAATCTATCAGCCAGTACAAGATCTTAGAGAAGTAAATAAGAGGGTTGAAACAATATGCCCTAGCATCCCTAACCCATACACACTTCTAAGCCAGCTGCCTCTGGAACATTCTACCTACACTGTCCTGGATTTAAAAGATGCATTCTTTTCTATACCTGTGGCACCAGTTAGCCAGCCAATATTTGCCTTTGAAGACCCTTGACCCGGGGGATGAGGGCAGCTGACGTGGACCAGGCTTCCCCAAGGATACAAAAACAACCCCACCTTGTTTAGAGAGGCTCTGGTGTGAGATTTATCCCCCTTCAGAGAGCAGCATCCAGGTGTTACCCTACTTCAATATATAGAAGACCTATTTCTAGCCGCACCGGACTCAGACTCTTGCAAAGCAGCACCTCTCAGCCTACTCAAAGCCTTAGCAGAAATGGGATATTGTGAATCTGCAAAAAGACTCAGCTCTGCTCCCACTCCATAACATATCTTGGATACATCTTAGAAAAATGGGATCGGCGACTTTCATGCGACAGGATACAAGCTGTATTGGGCATCCCTGAGCCAACGTCGAAATGACAGGTACTTGAATTCCATGGCATGGTGGGATATTGCAGACTGTGGATGCCTGGATTTGCAGAAATTGCTAAGCCTCTTTACGCCACCACAGCTGGCAAGGGAAGTGACTTGTTGTAGACCAACAAGCAGCAGAAAG
The DNA here is from genome assembly GCA_026826555.1 of Tolypeutes matacus. Taxonomy (NCBI): domain Eukaryota; kingdom Metazoa; phylum Chordata; class Mammalia; order Cingulata; family Chlamyphoridae; genus Tolypeutes; species Tolypeutes matacus. The sequence goes on along the minus strand of JAKSZT010008654.1, from coordinate 41,253 downwards.
CTTTTATTTACCTGAAGACAGCTCTGGTGAGTGCCCCCGCCCTCGGGTTACCTGACTTGTCCAAGCCCTTTCATCTATTTGTTGATGAAAGTCAAGAGGTTGGCAAAGGAGTCTTAACATATTCCATTGGGCCTTGGCATCGACCACTAGCGTACCTCTCAAAAAACCTGGACTATGTAGCTATCAGATGGTCCAACTGCCTAAGAGCTGTCATGGCCACTGCCCTTTTAGTTAAGGAAGCCTCTAAATTAACTGTTGCCCAAAATCTGGTGGTAATGGCCCAACATTCAGTAGAATCCCTCCTCCACAGTCCCCCGGACCACTAGATATCTAATGCCAGAATCACACAATATCAAGTTTATTGTTGAACCCACCCTCTGTGGTATTCTCAAAAATGGAGGCATTAAATCTGGCCACCCTGCTCCTGACTCTAGTGCCCCCCGCAGTGGCCTATGACTGCTTACCCTTTCTGGAAACCATGATGTGGCTATGCCCAGACCTCACTGATGTGCCTTTGCTGGAGGCTTCCAATAATCTCTACATAGATGGCAGCAGTTTTGGTAAGGAAGGAATCTGTTACATGGGAGCAGCTGTTGTAGAGCCACACAAAACTATTTGGGCTCAATCTTTAAGCCATTGCACCTCTGCCCAATGGGCCAAACTAATAGCCTTTACTCAGGCTTTACGATGAGCAAAAGACCAAATGGTTGATATTTACACAGACATTCACTATGCCTTTGCTACAGCCCATGTACATGGTGCACTGTACCAAGAGCAAGAATTCCTAACATCTGGAAGAAAAGAGATTAAAAATGGAGCTGAAGTCCTAGCATTATTAGAAGCCATTTGGTTCCCTGACCGAGTAGCCATTGTTCACTGCAACAGACACCAGAAGGGAAACTCCCTGCAGGCTGAAAGCAGCCGACTAGCAGAGAAACTCACAAGCCACCACCTTCCTACCACTCAACCCTGTCCAAATGCTCCTGACAGTCCCTAGCTGGGTACTCCTGTTACTATGCTACTCCCCAGAAGATGTTGAGCAGGAGGAAGGCCTACAAGCTAAAATTTCCCCAGAAGTTTGGTTAGTCCTGCCTGATGGCAGGACATATCTACCTGAAGTAGTGGGAAGGCAATTAGTCAAAGGGCTCCATGACACCATGCATATGGGCAGCACTAAATTATTAGAACTAATAAAAAGAGACTTTTATTTCCCAGGTTTGTCTAAAATCATCAAAAGCATCACATCAAGATGTGAATTCTGTGCCAGAATAAATCAAAGAGGGGGTGCTGAAGCTTCAGTGGGAACTAGGCTCCAAGGGATGGAAGCAGGGGAGCACTGGGAGATAGTCTTTACTGAAATAAAGTTGGGAAAATATGGGTATAGGTATCTCCTGGTGCTGGTAGGTATATTTTTGGGATGGGTAGAAGACTACCTGACTAAAAATGAAACAACCACGGTAGTAGTTAAGAAGCTGATAGCAGAAATCATTCCGAGAATCAGGCTTCGTCTTAGAATAGGGTCAGATAACAGTCCAGCCTTCATAGCACAGGTGACTCAACAATTGGCTAAAGCCCTGGGTATAAATTGGAAACTGCACTGTGCATTTCAGCCCCAAAGTTCAGGACAGGTTTAAAGGATGAACCACACCTTGAAAGAAACCCTAACCAAGTTGGCTCTGGCATCTGGCAAAAACTGGGTGAGTCTCCTACCTTTTTCCCTCCTTAAGGCCAGATGTTCCCCCTATGAAATATTACTTGGCAGACCCCCAACCCTGTTACCCAAGTTGGGGTTGGGAAAAATATCTGAATATGACAAACAATACCTTTTCTCTACTCTAAAGGAACTGGACTGGATTAGGCAAATGGTCAATCGAACGTCCAAGAAGCCCATCCCTCTCGTCCATGTACTAACTCTCCTTTACTTTAGGCACAGCCCAGAATTCTAGTATGTGTATGAAAGCTCCAATCTGGAACACTCAAGCCACGGTGGACTGGCCAATATGTGGTGATCCTCACAACACCCATGGCAGTAAAATCACAGTGAAAAGACACTGGATACATGCATCCCAGCTAAAAGTCATCAGGTCCAGTATGGTGCACTCAGAGACAGAAAAGTGGACAGTCACCAGAACAGAAGACCCCTTAAAGATCAAGATTCACTGAACAAGATAAGGCTTAGGGTGGGGAAGAGGGAGAGATAGGGCAACAGCCTGGCAAATGAGTTTGCTGCCCATGTTTCTCATTGGCGTGTGCATCAATAGTTTTTGACTAACCTCCTATAACTGGAGTATTATAAGGACAAGTGATGGAAAGGTTCTAAATGTCACTCAACCTACTGGGAAAAATCCTAACCCACTCTTTTGATCTGTGTGCCCTCCTTGGGGAGAATTGGAACAACCTAGACATAGAGCCAGATGGCCCTCCTGCAGGTCACGGATGTGGAGACAAATATTTAGAAAGAGGACTAACCCAGTCTAAGCTCTATGCCTGCCATGCAGATGGGACTCCAGAATGCCATACTCAAGGGCAGTACCACTGTGCTCAATGGGGTTGCAAAACCCTAGCCCCATGGACTTCCAGAGATACTGCTATCAGCCTCTTCAGGGGAGCATAGCTCCAGAACCCAACCATAGGGTCTGGTAACCCCATTCACATCCATATTATTAATGGGTTAAATAATACCTGGGAAGGAGGCAAAACATGAGACCTCAGACTATATGTAGTTGGTCAAGACCCAGTAGCTGAGTTTATCACCCAACTAGGTGTTCTAAAGCCCCCTCCACCCAATCCGGTGGGCCCCACCTGGGACATTCTCCTTAACCCAAAATTGGTAATTCCACCCAAAAGAAAACCAGGACCCTTGAGGTCCCTCAAGCAAAAACCCCCCAGAACCTCCTTGTTGTCAATGTTGTACTCTGTCTTCACTTTCTTAAATGAGAGCCAGCCAAATGCCACCAATGATTGCTGGCTCTGCCTAAACCACCAACCCCCTTATTACATTGGAATAGAAGCAGATGAAATCACTATCCCCAATACATCCCTGTATGTTCAAAAGATATCATTAAACGTGAGCCAAAGGTTATGTAAGTGGGGTCATGAACCAATTTTAACTCTGGGGTACTTACAAGGTTATGGTACCTGTTTCACCCCTCCTCAAGGAAAATCAATGCAAACTTCCTAGGTCCTCACTGTTCATCAGTTGTTTTCTCTAATGAAAGACCCAAAGGCACATGGTTCATCTGAACCCAAGGAATCACCCCTTGTCTCTCTCCCCAAACCTTTTCACAATATAAGACTAAAAAAGGCCTAGTCATTTGTTTCCTGGTGCATATCATCCCACAGGTATACTGGTATTCAGGTGAAGGATGCTGTAAGCATTTTTGAATTATGAGTCGATTTAAATGAGTTCCTATTCTCATTCCCATTATGGTTGACCTTGGGATTGGGGCTCAGCAGCCTTGGGAATAGCAGCCATGATCACTGGTAAAGAAAATTTTAACATCTTATCCACTCAAATTGACTTAGACCTAAAAGAGTTAGAAAAATCAGTTAGACCTCTCAAAAATTCCTTATCCTCTCTGGCAAAAATGGTTCTGCAAAATAGGCATGGGTTAGATCTATTATTCTTAAAACAGGGAGGACTATGTATAGCCCAGGTGAAACCTGCTGTTTCTACACTAACCACTCAGGAGTGATAAAGGAAAGCCTCTCATTAGTCAGAAATAGGCTACAGGAATGAGAAAAACTCAGAACAAAATTACAAACTGGTACAAAAACCTGTATTCATGGACTCCATGGCTAACAACTTTAATCACTGCTGCTGCAGTCTCACTTGCCCTCATTATGCTGGGATTTCTAGTGGGCCCTCTTTTCATTAACTGTCTCACTTCCTATATTCAAAAAAGAATACAGGCAGTAAAATTAATGGTACTACACTCTCACTATATGCCTTTTGCTATTGATGCAGAGGCAATGGTTTGACTAATGCCATTACAGGAGTAGGGAATTAAAGGAAAGCAAGACCACACCAATTCTCCCCAGCAGGAACCCCAAGCTTATAAAATATATGTGGCCATTAAAAACCCAGAAACCCATCCGGGTGTAATGGGGCATGGGTGAGCCTAATGCGGGAATGGCGTCACTTGTGCTGGGAAAAGGTCAATCACTCCCCCCTCCGCTGAGATGCTAATGGAAAATATCCACTTCTGTAACTCTGCTTGCTTGCTTTGCAGAGAACCCTATATAGAAATGTTTATATTTAAACATACCAATCCTATCTCTTGGCATGCATGGGAAAGATTGGCATGCGCAGGAAGAAAGTCTGTAAAGGCTGCAGCCTCCTTATTTTAGGCACAACTTTTACTAAAGATCACGCCCCAGCTGTTAATAAAGGTTCCTTTAAATTTTTCTCCTGGAAGTTGTTATTTATAGGAAGCGTTACACTTCACAGTGCAATGGTGGTCAGCACCCCATTTTGCTCAATGATTGCCACAAATCATTACCCAAAGTACAGGCACTGCTTTATGAGTTCCCATTTCTCCCAGAATTAGGAGATCCCTCCTGACCCCTGTGCCCTGGTTTAATGCCCTCATTTGAGTCTTGTGTGGACCCCGGAAAAGTATGTTCTTACTAACCCATTGCTGGGTGTGTAAGCCTTTTCTATGTAGGACATTTTGATTAGATTCAGATAAGGGACTGTTCAATTAGGTCACTTTTGTTAGAATGCTTTAGTTTAGTTAAGGGCCTCTGATTAGATTTCAGGCACCTGGATGCACCCCAATCATTGTGTGGAAGTCCTATATACAAGGGACACACAGAGAAAGAGTACTGCCATGTGAGAGAGGGCTCCAGGATCTCCTAAAACTATGGAAAGACAAAGAAACCCTGAGAGGCTGAGGGAGAGGCCAGAGGCTGGAGTCATAGAGCAGCTTGAATCTGAAGACATCCAGGCCAGAGGATAAGGGATAGGTGTGAACAATTGTGTCTGAAGGCCCAGTGCTGAGCTCAGGGATAAAGTGATTTTGAAGGACAGGCAGGCTGACCATTTTACCTTGGGAGGTAAAGGCATCTGACCCTTGTTAAGACACCATTTTTGGTGATGCCTTGATTTGGACATTTTCACAACCTCAGAACTGTAAGCTTTAACCTGAAGAAATTCCAATAAAGCCAATTTATTACTGGTATTTTGCATTGGCAGTGCTTGGCAAAATCAAACAGCTAGGGACACAGGGTTGGAGAGCTGCCCTGTTCCAAAAGGCAGTGTTATCCTACTGTCAAGTGAATTCACCTGTAAACTGTGAGTGTCTCCAGACTAAACAGGATTGAGTATTGGTAAGATGGAGGGAAGAGTGCACTTGACCAGCAAGGCCTGCAAGACAGGGAGTCAGGCAGGGGAGTCACATTTTTGGTGACTTGTATAAAGTCACTGATACCCCACTATGATGTACCTGACTCAGGCAGTGGTTGGAGAGTGGGCACTGGCAGATTAAAGCATGGGACCTGGAGTCTGGTACAGCAGAGTAATCAGGGCACAAAGAGGAGACCTCCTGCTCCTGCTTCTTTTGCCCTTCCCTCCTTCCCTTGGCCTCCAGCATTGACCCTCTGAGGAGGCTGTTTTTACTGTTCCATATTGGGGTGTCAGACACAGGCTCAGGTGTCCTGTTTCCAGTCCTATATTCAAGTTCTACAATCCTGGGGCAGCTAAAGAAAGAGCAATGCCAAGATGAAACATGTTGGTGTCAGGAAGGAAATGTCAAAATTCACATTAGAGCATTGGTACACCAATAACATCACCAGGGTCATTTTTTAGGCCAGTGACCCTAGAGGAGAAAGACATCATGAATTGCACAGTCACAGCCACTTCATTAAAAGATTTGCAAAAAGTTGCCAGACTAGAGGAGGTCATTTTTTGGAGATTCACATTCATTACATTCTAAGAGTTTCTCTCCAGGATGAATGTTGTAATGTTTAATGAGATACTGCCTCTGTCTGAAGGTTATTCCACATTCCCTACATATATATAGGGATTTCCTCCACTATTAATTTAAATCAGTGAGATTTAATTTGCTACGGAAGGGTTTCCTAAATTCCGTACATCTACAGGATTTCTCTCCAGTTTGTCTTCTCTGTGTGTAATGAGGCTTGATTTCTGAATGAAAGCTTTCCCACGCCCATCACATTCCTAGGCTTTCTCTCAAGTATGTATTCTCAGATGGTTAATGAGGTTTCCCTCCTGGTTGAAGGCTTTTGCATATTTATTGCATATATAGAGTTTTTCTCCAGAATGAATGCTCTGATATATAAGGAAATATTTCTATTTGCTGAAGGCTTTTTTGCTTTCTTTACATTCATTTTGTTTCTCTCCAGTATGAGTTTTTACCTGTTCTATGAGATATGATTTGTACCTAAAGAATTTTACAAATGCCTTACATACACAGGATTTCTTTGCAGTAGGAAATCTCTTGTATCTGAGATTTGACATTTCAATTACAGCTTTCCCACATATGTATGATTTACTTTCTGTTAGAATTTTCTGGTGAATAAAGAGGGTTTCTGTCAGGTTGAAAACTTTTCCACATGTATGACATTTCTATGATTGTTCCCCTGTATGGCTTTTAAAAATGAGGAGTAAAAAGTGACTGTAAAGTGCAGACTACATTCAGACACTCATATGTTTATTCTCTTGTATGAATTTTCTCATATTCCATGAGGTTTGTTTCAGATGGAAGTATGCCCATGTTCATTACAATACTAACTAATGTATGGATATTTCATGCTCAATGATATTTAATGCCTGGCTGAAGGATTTCCAATATTCCTTACATACACAAGGTTTTACTCCTGCATGTTTATTTGAGGGGACCCTAGCTTTCCCAAATTCATGAAATCTCAAATGTTTTCTCTGAAAGTTTAATTCTCAGATATCTCATGAGGTTGAATTTTCAAGAAAACTTCACACTCATTACACTTAAAGGGGTGGACTACCATGTGGGGCAAACTGGTAAAATCATTTTCTTCATTATTTTTTCCTTACATAGATTCCCTCATGCTTATGTAAACATGATGCAAATTCCTTCAAAGTGAATTTACATTCATAGAAGTGTTATTTTGAGGAAACAATGCTTTCAGTCAGAGAACATATTTTCCCAAATTTCTTATGTGGAATAGTGTTCAGCCAGAGCAGTATCTCCTTAAACATTACAACATTCATACTGGAGAGAAAACCTGTGAATGTAATCAATGTGAATCTCCAAAGAATCTCCCCCTGCAGTCTGCAAATGGTTGCCAAACTTTAAAGGAAGTGGCTGTGACTGTGCAATTCAGGATGTCTTTCTCCTCTTGGAAAAGTACACTTGCAATTTGTTCTGAGATCTGTTCCTCCCACATCTTCTTCCACAGTCATCAGTGTTCAATTTTTTACCACTAATTTGTGCATCAGAATTCGAGATTTCTCTTAGTTAATGTAAAGATGGGATTTTCATTTATTTCAGATTTTCTTGGTTGTTTTCATTGCTTCTTCAATCCATTACATTCTGTGTAAGCATTTAAAAAATATCATTTTAAAATTAATGCTGCCCACTATTGCAGCATTTTCTTATAAGGCAACTGAAACATTTATATTTTTCATTTCTTCACCTGAGACTCACGTGGATTCAGGTTTAACATCCACTGAACTACAGTGTCCTGGTTCCTACTTCATTCTAATTTTTGTTATTATTTTAAATCTGAAATGATCCTTTCATAAGTAGATAATATACTTCTAATATCAAGTATTTTAAGAAATTAGAAAATTTATTCATATTTTTAAGCTGTACTCCAATATTTTTCTCATATGTGACAGGATGTGGGATGAATGAAATTAGAGAATGCATGTATTTACAAACAGAAATATCTATCCAAAAATCTGTCAATGCATATAATTCTGAGGAGGGAGGAATGGGTGTTGAGGATATAGAAGGAATTTGGCTGTTTGCCATAAGAAACATAAAATTTTTTTATACTCTTTGCCCTGATAATTTCATTATAATTAAAAAGAAATTATGAAAATAGTACAAAATGAAATAATACAAAGGTTTTGATTTGAAGATATTGATTTCTATCTGCAACATTACTTGGGGGATCTAATCCTCAGACTTTGCAATTACATTCGCCCATAAAGGTAAAGTGCTCACTCTCCTCAGCCCCTCCACAGCTGCCTGGATTATGGTGGCCTCCCACAGCAAGAGTGAGCATGGAGCATGAGGACCATAGGCACGACCATGTGAAGTCCACACTGCTCTCTACACGTGTCTGCTTTGAGGGCTGTTAGCACCACAGGAGAAACTGACTTCCTGCTGCTTATTCCAAAGTGAAGACCAGCTAGAGTGACTCACATCAGTAACTGACATTGTGAGTGCTGAGCAGGGCTTTCTTCCTGTCCTCCTTTGTGGATCAAGAATGTATGATGAGGGAAGCGGCTGTGGCTCAATCAGTAGGGCTCCCGTTTACCATATAGGAGGCCCCGGATTTGGTTCCCTGGGCCTCCTGGTGAAGGCAAGCCCGCCCGCATGGCGTGGTTAGCTGACCAAGCGAGCACAAGCAGCAAGGGGGGGATAAATGAATAAATAAATAAAATCTTTAAAAACAAACAAACAACAGAATGTATGATGATGGTTTTCATTGGGGCTCTGAGAATTTGGTTCCCAAACAGGACATTCCTTCTCTGGATAGGGGGACCTGCAGTGAACACATGCTACATTCCAGCTCCTTCAGTTGTTCATCAGCTTCTTCCCATCCAAACCGTCCATTCTCTTCAGGGTTTGAAGAGGTCTGCATCATTTTCAACACTGTTAAAAGTGTGTTGAACATTTTATATTTAATTAGTCTGAGAAATATCTGGCATCTGTACCCTCTGAGGTTTGCTGCAAACATTGCACTCTCTCAAAACCTAACTTCTATTCTAGTCAGCCCTGGGTCCCAGGACTTTCAGGGATTTCCATACTATTTATTAGGGTCACTGGCCTAATGGTGGTCATTCTGCTGATGTAATTGCTAAAGTCAATGTTGTTATGTGAATTTTGACATTTCCTTCCTGACAACAACAGGTTTCATCTTGGCATTGCTTTTTATTTACCTGCCCCAAGATTGAAGAAGGTGAATGTAGGAATGAAAGCCAGAGAGCTGAGTCTGTGCCTGAGATCTAGGAAGGGTACAGTAAGAGCAGCTTCCTCAGAGGGTCCAAGATGGGGGCTAAGGGTATCAGGGAAAAGCAAAAGGAGCAGGAGCAGGAAGCCTCCCCTCTGTGCCCTGATGCCTCTGCTGCACCAGACACATGGTCCCATGCTTTTATTTGCTCCTGCCCACCTGGCCAACCACTGCCTGAAGCAGATACATCAAACTGGGGCATCTGGGACTTTATATTAGTCTCCAAACCATGTGACTCCCTAACCTGACTCCCTGTCTTGCAGTACTTGCTGGCCAAGTGCACTTCCCCCTCCATCTTACCCATACTCATTCCCGCCTAGTCTGGAGACACCTGCAGTTTGTAGGTGAATTCACTGGGCAATATCACATTGTGATTTGGGAACAGAACAGTTCTCCCACCCTTTTCCCCAGCTATTTGAGTTTTTCAAACACTGCTAATGCAAAATACCAGAAATAGGTTGGGTGTTATTGGAATATATGAGGGTTAACGCTTACAGTTCTGAGGCTGTGAAAATATCGAAATCAAGGCATCATCAAAAATTAATAATGGTCAGCTGCTGCTGGAATCCTGCCAAGGCAAAATAATGGGTCTGCCTGTCTCTCTCTGCCTTCTCCTCTAAACTCACTTTCTCCCTGTGCTCTGCAGTGGGCCATCAGACACAATTGCTCACACCTAACCCTTCTCCTCTGGCCTTTATGTCTTTAGCTTCAGGCTGCTCAATGACTCCAGGCCCTGGCCCCTCCCTTAGCCTTTCAGGGATTCTGTGTCTCTCCACAGCTATAGGAGTCCTGGATCCCTCTCCCACATGGCAGGGTAAACATGGCAGAACTCTTTTTCTGTGTGTTTTATGTATGTAGGACTTCAGCACAATGATTGTGGTCCATCCTGTTGTCTTAAATCTAATCAGAGGCCCTTAACTAACTAAAGCAATCTAATAAAAGGTGACCTATTCAAAAGGTCCCTTATCTGAATCTAACCAAAATATCCTGCATACAAACACTTACACAGACAACAATGGGTTAGTAAGATGATAGTTTTCGAGGGCTTGTACAAGACTCAAATGAGGGCATTAATCCAGGGCACAGGGATCAGGAGGGGTCTACTAAGTCCGGGGAGAAAGGGGAATTCATGAAACAGTTTCTGTACTTTGGGTGTTGCCATCATTGAGCAAAATGAGGGGCTGACCACCGTTGCCCGGGTCCCTAGAATGGTCCCAAGAAGAACTCAATATACTGTGCTTTCACCACAAAATCTTAGCTCCAAAATCAGGTGTGTAACTCAGAGAGGTGGGCCATTATTCCCATCCCCAGTGCCAGAGTGCAGAGATATTGCTTGGAGGTTGTGGTGGGCAGGAATCAGGCGGTAAAACTGAAGGCCACTACTGTCTTCTCCATAGAACTGATTACATTTACAATAGAATGGAGAAATTCAAACCTAAGGGTGCTCTCAAAAGCAGTGGAGATGGTAGAGGGACTGAGATTTAATTCATCTCATCCTTCAGGAAGAAATGAAATAAATACTTTTACTGATGAGTCAAAACTAACAAAGTTTGCTAGCAGAAACTCACTTTAAAAGAAATGTGAAAGAATATTCTTCAGGAGAAAAGAAAATAATCTCAGAAGGTTCAAGATTCAGGATGGATTGAAGGACAATATCTGTTAATTTAATTCATATATCTAAATGAATATTGAATGGATAAATTAATAAGGATATCCGTGGCCAAGGACACCAATAAAATGTTAAAATACACCATAAAATAATATATACCATAAGATAGGTAAATGGATATGTAGCAGTTGGCTATCGTTATCAATTCCAGAAATTGATATTGGATTATGCTTGTACACTGCTCTGTTAATCTGCGCATGATTAAGTTATGGTAAGGTCGTTGACTGGTCCACAGTCAGTAGGGCATTGTGCCCCACCCCTTGGTGGGTGAATTTCAAACAGTGTAAAAAATGTGTTGAAAATTTAATATTTAATTAGTCTAAGAAATATCTGGCATCTGCATCCTTGAGGTTTTCCGAAAACATTGCACTCTCTCACAACCTCACTTCTATTCTTGTAAGCCCTAGGTCCCAGGACATTCTGGGATTCTCATACTATTTACTAGGGTCACTGACCTAATGTTTCTCACTCTGGTGGTGTTATTGCTGTAGCCAATGCTGAAATGTGAATTTTGACATTTCCTTCCTGACACCAACATGTTTCATTTCTTGGCATTGCTATTTCTTTAGCTTTCCCATGATTGGAGAAAGTGAATGTAGGACTGGACCAGGAGATCTGAGTCTGAACCTGAGACACAGGAGGGCCACAGTATGAGCAGACACTCAGAGGGTCCTGGCTGGAGGCTGAGGGAAAGAGGGAAGGGCAAAATGATCAGGAGCAGGGAGACTCCTCTCTGTGCCCTGATATCTCTTCTGCACCAGACCCATGGTTCCATGCTTTTATCTGCCCCTGCTCCCCTGAACAAACCCTGCCTGAGGCAGGTACATCATACTGGGGCATCTGTGACTTTATACTAGTCCCCAAACCCTGTGACAACACGGCCTGACTTCTTGTCTTGCAGGACTTCCTGGACAAGGGCACTTCCCCCTCTGTCTTACCTGTTCTCATTGATGCTTAGTCTGGAGATACCCACAGTTTACAGGTGAAATCACTGGGCAGCAGTACCACACTTCTGTTTGGGAACAGGGCAGCTCTCCAACCCTGTGTCCTCATCTGTTAGAGTTTCCCGAGAGATGCCAATGCAAAATACCAGAAATATGTTGGCTTTTATTGGGATTTATTAGGTTTAAACCTTATAGTTCTGAGGCTGTGAAAATGTCCAAATCAAGTCATTATCTGAAATGCTGTCTTAGCAATGGTCAGCTGCTGCAGGAATCCTGCTAATGCAAAATGTTAGGCCTGCCTATCTCTCTCTGCCTTCTCCTCCAACTCACTTTCTCCCAGAGCTCATAAGTGGGCCATCAGACACAATTGCTCACACCTCTCCCTTCTCCTCTGGCCTGGATGTCTTCAGCTTCAAGCTGCTCCATGACTCCAGCCTCTGACCTCTCCCTCAGCCTCTCAGGGTTTCTGTGTCTCTCCACAACTGTAGGAGATCCTGGAACCCTCTCCCACATGGCAGGTTAAACATGGCAGCACTCTTTCTCTGTTTGTTCCATGTATGTAGGACTTCAGCACAATGATTGGGGTCCATCCTGGTGCCTGAAAAGTAATCAGAGGTACTTAACTAAACTAAAGTATTCTAACAAAATGTGCCATAATCAAAAGTTCTCTTATCTGAATCTAAACAAAATGTCCTACTAAAATAGGCTTACACACACAGCAATAGGTTATTAAGAACATACTTCTCTAGCATCCACATAAGATGCAAATGATGGCATTAACCATGGCACAGGGAGCAGAATGGGTCGCCTAAGTCTCGGAGAAATGGGAACTTAAGCAGCAGTGGTTGTACATTGGGTGTGGCAATCATTGAGTAAAATGGGGTGCTGACCACTATTGCACTGGTTTCAGAAAGGTCCCAAGAAGAACTGAATATACTGTGCTTTCACCACCAAATCTTATTTCCAAAATCAGGTGTGTAACACAGAAAGGTGTGCCACCATTCTCATCAACAGAGCCAGAGCCCACAGATTATGCTGTGGGGGGGGGGGCTGGAAGCAGGCTGTAAAACTGAAAGCCCCTAATTTCTTCTCTAAATAGCTGATTACATTTACAACAGAATGGAGAAATTCAACCCTAATGGTGCTCTCAATAGCAGTGGAGATCACATAGGGCCTGAGATTTAATTCATCTCAATCCTTCAGGAAGAAATGAAATAAATAATTTTAGAAATGAGTAAAAACTAATAAAGTTCACTAACAGCAAATCACTTTAAAAGAAATCTAAAAGAATATTCTTCAGGCAGAAAAAAATATTCTCAGATGGTTCAAGATTCAGGACGGAAGGAAGAACAATATCTGTTAATTAAATTCATATACTGAAATGACTATTGAATCAATAAAGTAATAATGATATCCATGGCCTAGAACATCAATAAAGTGTTAAAATACACCATAAAATAATATATAGCATGAGATGGATAACTGGATATGTAGCAGTTTGATATCGTTATGAGTTCCAAAAATGTTTATGGGATGATATCTGTTAATCTGGGCATGATAAAGTTCTGATTAGGACATTGACTGGGCCACAGTCGGTAGGACGTTTGAGACCCACCTATTGGCGGGTGAGGTCTCAAACTTAAGAAGACATGGCAATGGACAGAGTGGAGTAGTTTTCAATGTTGGAGTTCTGATTAGCAATGACAGGAGGTTCTGGGGAAGGGACAAGCCATTCACTTGACAGTTCACAGCTGACTTTGTGGTGACAGGCAAAGCTTAGAGAGCCTCAGAGTCTACAGCTGAAATTGAGGAGGAAAGAGAGGAGCTGAGCTCAGGGAGAAATGCAGTCCTGGGAAGAGAGGAACCCAATAAACCTGAACCCTGGCAAACGTCGGCAGCTGTCTTGCTCCAAGACAGTGTAACAGACTTTTGTTAAGAAAGAAACATATGCTTTATGGCCTGGTAACTGGAAGTTTCCACCACAAATAAATATGCTTTATAGATTCCAGGAGATTTCTGATATTTTGCATAAGCACTCCTTTGTCTGACTAATACAGGATATAAATTTTTTTAAAACACATTATTTGGCAAGTCAATAAAAAATAATAACGGCAGATTTGGGAAGGCAAGCAAAAGTATTTTAATTTCCATGGTAAACTTTACAGAAAATTAAATAGTATATCTCATCTAAATAAATACAAGGAAAAATATTGAATAAAAATAGTCAGTCCAAAGAAAGTGTTCAGGATTTCCTGGGTTGCCATTTTGGCCTTTGTTCTGGGGCCACCTTTCTCGTTCATGTTTGGAACCTGTATCTTTCTTATCCTTCAGAACCCAGAATGTTCCATGGTTGATTTATGGGGTGTTGTTTTGTCCCCATCATTAATCAAGTACTGTATCACTTCCCCATTTCCTAGTTATGATGTCACCGAACTGGATGTGATGCTCATTAGAAGCAAGAGGAACCATGAATGATAGAACAAATAAAATGAAATACTGTTGCACACCCAAATTGGACCCTTAGATGATTGATGTGGGATACTTCCTCTTTTCTAATGCATGCATTCAATGCTATAAATTTCCCTCTAAGCACTCTTTTTGGTGCACCCCACAAACTAGGAAGAAGCATAGGACTTTAAGAAGCAGAAAGATCCACGTAACAAAGGGCTTGAGAGTAAAGCTATATCCACTTCCACAACAGTACAGACTTAAGATGAGCAATAGAATGTAAGAAAGTTGGGAAAATCTTTTCTGTGACCACAAGCATTCTTTCCTCAAAATGACACTTCTATGAATGTAAATTCACTTAGAAAGTATTTGCATCATGCTTACCTAAGCATGAGGGTATTTATGTAATGAAAAAGAATGAAGACAATGGGTTTTGCCAATTTGCCCCACACGGTAGTCCTCCCCTTTAAGTGTAATGAGTGAGAAATTTTCTTGGAAATTCAACCTCATGAGATACCTGAGAATTAATCCTTCAAAGAAACCATTTGGGATTTCATGAATTTGGGAAGGCTAGAGTCACATCAAATAAACATGCAAGAGTAAAACCCTGTATATGTAAGGACTATTGGAAATCCTTCAGCCTGGCATTAAAGCTCATTGAGCATGAAATATTCATACATTAGATAGTATTATCATGAACATGGGAATGCTTCCATCTTAAACAAAACCTCCTGGAATATGAGAAAAATTCAAACTAGAGAGAAACAATATGAGCTTCCTGAATGCAGGCTGTTTTTACAGTCATTTTTTACTCCTCATTTTAAAAGCCATACAAGGAAACAAAGATAGAAATGTCATACATGAGGCAAGGTTTTCAACCTGACAGAAAAGCTCATTATTCATCAGAAAATTCTTATTGAAAAAAAATCATATATATGTGGGAAAGCTATAATTCAAATGTCAAGTCTCAGATACAAGAGATTTCCTACTGCAAAGAAACCCTATGCATGTAAGGCATGTGAAAAAGCCTTTAGGTACAAATCATACCTCACAGAACATTAAAAAAGTCATATTGGAGAGAAACAAATGAATATAAAGAATGCAGAAAAGCCTTCAGGCAAAACAATAGTTCATTAAACATCAGAGCATTCATTCTGGAGAAAATCCCTATGTATTCAATGAATGTGGAAAAGACTTCAACCAGAAGGAAAACCTCATTCACCATCTGAGAATATATACTGAAGAGAAACCCAATGAATGTGATGGATGTGGGAAAGCTTTCATTCAGAAATCAAACCTCATTACACAACTCACAAGACAAACTGAAAAGAAACCCTATATATGTAAGGAATGTAGGAAAGCCTTCAGTAGCAAATCAAATCTAACTGACCATGAGATAATTCATACTGGAGAGAAACCCTATATATGTGAGGAATTTGGAATAGCCTTTAGCCAGAGAAAGTATCTCATTAAACACTATAACTTGCATACTGGAGAGAATCCCTGTGACTGGTTGTTTTCACTGGTTCTTCAATCCATTATATTCTGGGTAAGGATTTTTAAAATTACGATTTTATAAAGAATGCTGTCCATTATTGTTGCATTTTCTTTCTCTTTTTATTGTGGGTTAAAATCAAATTTTTCACAACACATATTAATATTTGTAAAGTGATATATAAATATATATGCACATATGGGCATTTGTTTACATAAATGGTATTTATATATATAGTTTAAAGTTGCTTAGATTACCTAAATATTACACAGAAATTACAGGGATTCCCATGTTCCCAACCTTCATCACCTCCCACTTCATCCCACCCGAACATCATTCATCAGTGTGGCACATCACCCGCAAAGGATATACACATCCTGGGGCCTTGTCACCAAGCATAGATCACAGTTCACATCGTAGACCAAACTCTCTCCCACACAGTTCTGCATGGTATATGCCGATATAAAATGGCCTACATCTGTCACAGCAACACCACCCAGGACAACCCCCAAGTCCCAAAAAAGCTCCTATATTTCAACTTCCCTTTCCCTCACTGCCCCAAAAGTGTCCAGCAGTCACCGGCTCCTCCTCACTCTTATAAATTTTTCCATTTCTTGAATCATGTTATGTCTACAACAGAATACTCTTAAGTCCATTCTAGTCCATTGCTCTTCCCCCAATCCTGAAGAGGACTAGGATGGTGATTTTCACTCCACCTCCAAGTGAGAGAGGGCTTATATCCCATGGATAAAGTGGATGGGATTATACTGCGTGCAGCTGCAGATCCTCTCCATTCCCTGGCATGTCCGTTGCCCATCGCCGTTTCCTCACCAGGTGACTTGGATGTGTCCTTTGAGCTGTAGAGTAGGAGTTGCAGCTCCACTGAGATTCCAGGCACAGCTGACACATAGGTAGGCCAGAGGCTCCACTCTCTGGAAGTACACCTCTAAATTCCATCGTCATATGTAGGTTTGAATAGAAGGGATTGATGGACCATGTGCAGGGTGGTCTTATTTGAGTCCATCTCTGTCACTCTCAGGAACACAGATTCCAAAGTAGAGCCCACTAATAAGGCATCAATCTCTGGGGCTATCCACTCTTAGGTAGGACCTGGGTGTCTCCAGAGCCCTCAGGAGCCCCTCTGTGTGGGGTAATATCCATTTTGGTGTACTATGAAATCCTACTGAGGTGTGCATAAGCATTACCACTGGGATGACCTCCTGACTCTCTTTGAAATCTCTTATCCAGATGAACCCATTTCTCTTTACATTTTCACCATTTATTCAAGGTATTCTTCCAATCACATTGCCAGTTGGCACTTGGTATTTAACCCTCATTGCCAGGGAAGCTCATCCCCACGGGTCATGTCCCATGTTGGCGGGAAGGTAATGCATTCATATCTGAGTTTGGCTTAGAGAGAGGCCATATTTGAGCAACAAAGAGACTCTCAGTTTACAACCATTAGTCATCCCATAACAGTAGGCCAAATTTCAACTACAAGAGCAAAGAATCAAAAGGCTAGTCATCAATAAGAATAACCCAGCAGTGGGCCATCCTCTTTTGCCAGACACTGCTCATGCACTCAGGGGACTGTTACTACTCCCTTGGAGAATGTGGCAGAGCTCTCCAGGCTGGGCATTCAGATTTCATCATTTATTGAGTGATTGTCTACCCACCGTGAACATTCCCCATCCCTTGATCATTTGAACAATTTTATATATCTTCCATGTATATTCAGATGAGCTTACTCCCATGAATCCCCCATCCCAGACACCCCCCAGCTATGATCCTCTGAAGCCCCCATCGTAACCCTTCTGTGATCTAAACCTTTCTTGGACATGAAGCCCATATAATAACCAAATACAATAATAGGAAAAAGTACTAATAATGATAACCTTAAATGCAAGTGATAAGTACAAGGAAACTCAGAAGAAAAAAGCACTAAACTAAAAATAAGATATAATTAGCAGATTGGGTCATTCAAAAAATGTGAAAAAAAATCCTTTTTTAAAAAAATTATTCTTTTTTCCTTTTATCATTGTATTATCAGATGTATAGTGTAACATAACACTTTCCCCTCTCATTCCCCAGTGTCTCCCAAATTTTCATTTAATTTTCAAAGAAGTTTTAGGTCACAGAAAAGTTCACACACGGAATGCTGTAGACTCCCACATACCCAACCTCCCTCCCCCTTCCTCACCGCATATTAAAAACTTTTTTATGGATGTTAGAATTGTAGTAACTCTTATTCAGATAGTAAAATATAACAACTAAACATTGTCAGTGGTTTACAGTATAGTTTACAATTTAGATGGTACATTTTAATAATTTTTGATGATATTTACCATGTCCTGTGTCCATTACTGTAAGGTAATGGAAACCCTTTCCCATGAGCACTAAATACCCCATTTGATCTTAACTGTTCATTTCTCCCCATTCTCCTGGAGCAAATGACAATCCCCTGTCTTGACTCATGGAATGGCAAGATTCATTGTTACATGTCCTGGGTATTCCAACCTGCCCATCCTAATCTAAACACCTCTCAACCCTGCAGGATGAAACCCAGTGATGTCACTACTCATCTGTCCTATCCTTCAATATGCAACTATACTCTCTCCTTTTACCATAGATTATGTCCATATAGGCGATTGTTCACAGCCTACTCTTCTCTTTCTCTCCCTTGTTAACCTATCTTTTAAACAATGGTTCTCAGAGACTGCTCACTTTCCTCAGTTCAAATCAGTGAAGGCATATACTGTTCATCATTCAATGCCTGGCTTGCTTCACTCAAAATATGGTCTTCAAGATTCATCCACGTTATTCCATGTGTTAGCACTTTATTCCTTCTTACATCTGAGCATAATTCCATTGTATATATGTACCACATTTCGCTTATCCATTCATGTGTTGACGGGCACCAGGGCTGATTCCAACTTTTAGCAATGGTGAACAATGCCACTATGAACATTGGTGTGCATATATCTGTTCGTGTCCTTGCTTTCAGTTCTTCTGGTTACATATCCAGCAGTGGAATTGCTGGATCATACAGAAGATCTATTGTTAGTTTTCTGAGGAACCGCCAAACCATCCTCCACAGTGGCTGGATCATTCCACAATCCCACCAATAGTGTGAGTGTTCCTATTCTTCCACATCCTCTCTGACACTTAGAGCCTGCTGTTTTTTTAATAGCTGCCATTTTGATGGGTTCACGATGGTATCTCATTGTAGTTTTGATTTGCATTTCCCTGAGAGCAAGCGATGTCGAGCATATTTTCATGTGCATTTTAGCCCTTAGTATTTATTCCCTGGATGTTGGAAAAGATGCTGAGAGCCAGAGTATAAAGGGTTAAACATTTAAAATGCATGCTTGCTGGCAGAGAAACATTAGTAAATGTCTCAAAGGACACTGCATACTGCAGACATCAATGGGAGGAGGCAGATTGGAATGAACACACCACTAAGATGTTATTATCTGAATTCCCAAGATAGATTGTCTGGGAACACAGAAACAGGCAGCTCTCTCATGTACCAGCTGAGAAACTAGTGAAGGATGCCCTACTTTTGTTATCAGCTTTGTAGTATAAAAAGCAGCTTCAGCTTAATAAACTTGCCTGCATTCCACATTGGGTGAGGTCAACTGATCCCAGTCTTTATTTGGATAATTCTTGGCACCATCTACCTCAGATGGCCACCAACATGGAGCATGACTAATTATTTCTCTGGATCAGTGCCATGGAAACAGGGACTGCTTAGTCAGATGATCCTTGCATTCTGTCGGTGAGTCGAATAATCTTGATTGTCAGGGTAATGGGTAATCAGTCAACACAGTTAGAGGCATATTCCAAGTATTTAAGACCCTGTTAAAGAATACAGGTGTATCTGTGATGACCCTAGAGTTACTAAAACCCCTTTCTCTTGTACAGAAACGTTGTTATACATGTTCCTTGTATAGTCTTATTTCGGTTGCTCTTGAACAATTACAGTCAGATGAAAATGAAGATATTAAAATGGATACTGCTATTGCTAACACTGTTACAGAACAAGCTAGTAATGATATTAATGAAAATGTATATGAACAGATAATGAACAGGCAAAAACAGATTAACTCATGTCTAATAAAAAGAAAAAAAAAGAAAAAGGGAGTTTATGAAACTTTTTCAGTGCTCGTTAAGCTCTCAGCTCCAAAAGATGATTTATTGTCTTTTGAACCAGAGTCTGAGCCTCTGAAAGTATCTACTGATCAATTTTTTACAACATTTGATGACCTTCCAACAGTTTCTGTTTTTGTGCCACCAACATCCTCTTCAATTATGAAAAGTATAGCACAGGGAAGTAGAGAAAGAAATTCAGAGTATATGCATTTTTTTTTTACATATCCAGTTACAGTAACTCAAATTCCAGTAGATGCTAATAATCCCCATGGGGATGTACAATATGAGCATGTTCCTATTCCTTCTAACTCTATCAAAGAATTTAAAAAAGCATGTACTCAATATGGTGCAAATTCTTCTTATACTCAAGAATTGGTGCAAGGAAGAGCACATGCAAACAGATTAATACCCTGGGACTGGGATTTTTTAGCTCAAGCTGTTCTTAATTCAGCAGAACTTTTACAATTTAAAAGTTGGTAGGCTGATGAAGCTAATATTGTAGCATGACGAAATCAACAGCAAAATCCACCAGTGCCTATTACTGCTGAACAAATATTAGGAATAGATCAATGGGCTGGGATTCCTCACCAAGCTCAATATGATAATATTGTGATTGTACAAGTGCAATTGTGCTGCCTAGCTCCCTGGTGATGAATCTCCACCCCTGGACAGGATGTACAATCATTTTCAAAAATTATTCAAGGAAATAGTGAACCCTATGGTGAATTTGTAGCAAGGCTGGTAGATGTAGTCAACATCACAGTAACTCAATCTGATCTTAAAGAAATGCTTATTCTAATGTTGGCTTTTAATAATGCTAACAGTGAGTGTAAAAAGGCTTTATGTCTGATAAAAGCAAATGGAAGAACTTTACAGGGTTATATAAAAATATGCCAAAACAGTGGGCCTAATACCTATACATGAACCTTCTTCAGCTGCTCTAAAGTGACATAGTCCTAGATTACTAATTTAAATTGCTTTAAATGTGGGAAACCAGGTGATATGAAAAAATATTGCCACGCCATAACTAGTGTGAGAGCACCATTTCATGGCAATAATAAATCAATACAAAGTCGTGTGTGTCTGAAATGCTCAAAAGGGTTACACAGTGCCAAGGAAAACCATTCTAAATATCATAAAAATGGTAGTCTCATTAATAACTCAGGAATCTTCCAAGTGGGGCGTGCTGAAGGCCCTTAGACAAACAATATGAGCACATTTCCCAGCCTTGCTCAAATTTACCTAGTCAGCAACAGAGCAGTTCACTCCAGCCTGTAACAGAACTTAAGGTTGTTACCAAGAGCAGTACAGCTGTCGATCCTTCCTCAGCTGAAACTAAGTTTATTACTCCTTCACTGAGTATACCCAAAATTAAGAACAGGAATTAAAAGTCCTACCACAGTAATCTGAACTTTGAGCCTAAGTGTACTTCTAAAGAGTAGTAATCCAAAATATACATGTTAAATATCTGTATAAACTGCTAAATTACAGCTTAACTGTATTGAGACTGTTTAAGTTGTCCTGGCTGGTTGCTGATTACGAACAAAATTGTTTCAAAGAACAAGCTTATATATTACAGGTAACAAAGATTCCAGAAAAAATCTTTAAAACAGTAAAATCAAAGATGTGAAATGATGGAGGTCTTCAAGATAGCCATAACAAAGGAGTGAAAATTATGGGTCAAATTAGTAAGCTTTATGTTTCTGTTAGTGTATCATAATTCTTTTTGGATTTGTCTGTTTGTTCAGTGTCAGTGTATATTTTGATACCACTGGATGGGAATATGAAATTGATAAATGAAGATTATTATGAGAGCTCTATTCAAACGGCCAAAAATTAATAAGCACTTTTATTAATAGATAAATATGGATATTATTTTAAAATAATAAAAATAGTTATACTCAAATTAAATCATTATTCTAACATGTTTGTTTAATGTTGATGGTAATAATATGTTGTTAGAAGTTTGCTTGGAAGTAGTTTCCAAAATCAATGTGGTTACAAGTATGGAAGGTATATAGAATGTGCTTTTATTATTAAAGTAAAGAAAGTCATTTTATCCCAAGATAAAATAACTAGTTATTAAAACAAAGTAAAATGTGGGACAAAACCTGCATAAAAATAAAAGTGCAAAAGGCTTATGAAAAAGGAATTTTTGTGGTCAAAGGTAAGTAAAATTTAAGCAGTCTATCTAAAAAAATTTAAAAGCTTTAATGTCAAACAACCTAATAATATAAAGTTAAAGTTTTATTCTTTCTCAGAGATTCTCAAGCCATTTGTCTGTTTTAGTAAAAGTTTGCAAAGTTTCTCCCCAAAAATCAGTACGCCTACTTACCTGGCAGGGGAGATACCATGATCACGAAGGTGGTTTTCCCAGGGCAAGGCTTATCCATTGCACTCCGGATGTGCTGATCCCTGCGATTTCCCCAAATGTGGGAAACTCGACTGCATAATTTGTGGTAGTGAGGGACTGCGTTCAAGCTCTCCCCTGCAAAAAAAAAAAAAAAATGACAAAAGAAAAATAATTAAATAAATAAATAAAAGAAATCAGTTTGCAATAAAGCAAGTCTGTTTTATCAAAATAGCTTCTTGTACTTTAACCTTATTGTTTCCAAGAAGAAACAGGTCTTATCATTTTAAAAGAGAACACAATGTTTGAACCTGCTTTCTCAAAGTCAAATCCTGAAAGATAGCTTTTATTTCAAACTGTCACAAATAACTTGGTCTTTTACCTAAAAAAAAAAACAAGTAAAATACTAAACATAGTTATTTTCATGTGATATCAGTTTAATGAAGCATTTAAAACTGTTGTGTAATTAAAAGAATTTTTCTAATTTTAACAATTAAAGTTATGTGAATAAAAAGTTGATATGAATACTTTAAAAGTGTATAAAATTCCTGGATTTTTAATAATGTTTCAATTATATTTTATTTAATGTTTCATTAAATAAAATATGTTATTAATAATAATTTTTAGTTATAACTACAGGAAGAAAGCAGCCATTAAAGGCTGACAGGGTAGTGTATAACAGTAAATTATATTAAAATAAAATAACACTACTGCAGCATGCAGTGGACCCAAATATTGCTATTTTGTTGCAAAAAATTAATATCCAGTTATGTCACTCTCACTTTGTTTTAAAACTTGCTTAAAATTTCTTTTATATTTTCTTAAACAAGTCAAGCCAGCCCACATCCCCTTCCTGTAAAATAGCCAACAATAATTCAAGTTTATATTAATACTGTAAGCAACAGCCTCAATTCTAATTATAATGTTAACAGCAAAACCAATGCAAGTATTAAAATTACACGTTAATGTATTACCCCACAGCCCAAATAGGAAATACTAATTTGTTTTTACCTATACATCAAATTATACAAAATTAAAAAGATTGAGTTCATTCTAATAATGATACTAAGAATCTTAAATGCTTAAGAAATGAAAGTTTATTCATTGGATGTCTGTTATTGTATAATCTACTGTAGTTATGAATTATGTATAATATACTTAAATATTACTCAAAACTTCAATACAATACATTGCATATATAAATAATTTAATAACCTGTTTGTTACACATAAAGGTCTTTTATTAAGTATATATATAAATCTTTTGTTTTTCCTTTGAACAGTCCTGAAACTAAATATCTTAAAAAAAAAAAAAAGGTTTAGTAATTATTGTTCAAGCCTAAAATCAAGCATCATTCAGAAATCTTTGTTAATCAACAAACCAATGCCTTGCTAGTTAACACTTTTCACATTTCAGGAAAAATAATGGAAATTAAAAGAGTAAGCACATCAAAGATGTTTTGTAACAAATTTAAAAAAATCAAGTGCATTTCAACAAGGGTTGTATTCCTCCATTGGGGAGCTGGCCATTCTCCCAGGGACTGATGCATAAACATTAAAATGTACGGTCGAGGGAGTGATGTGTTCCTTCCTGAGGATACTAGCCCCTTCCTTGTGAATTAGCAAAATACTCACAAATTGGCCTCTATAATAGTTTCAAATTCATTAATCCTAAACGCAGTCAACCAAAACTCTAGTACCAGTTGCTACTTCAACACTTCCCAGTTAAAAGCTAAATATTGGTATTTATATATATATAACTGCTCTATTTATCTGTCATTCTGTAACTGTTCAATATTGACTTAATCTTTTAATTTGTTATGTTATTTGTTCCTCACCCTAATTGTCAATAAAAGTTTATTAAATTAAATATATATTAACATTTATCTTGGATCTATCCAGGACTCTAGCCAAAAATAAGCCAATAATATCAGTGTATCCCATGATTTAGTAAGCCTGTGAAAGTATGCATAATTATCATTAAAAAATTAACACTTAAATCTGTATAAATGCTGCCAAACAAAAAAAGGTGGAAATGGTGAGGTGTGAGAACAATTATATTAAGCATTATTTACAATAAATTTTTTCAGCCAAAGTTCAGTATCATATACATCAGCAGCAGAACATTTCTGGCAAAAATCAGGCAATAATACAGAAACAAATATTGTACAACTAGTTTACTGAAAGCATAAAAGTAATAATCAATGGGATAAGGCTGAAGTTAAGTTAGGATATACGGACGAGGTTTTGCTCTTATCATTACAGATAAAGGAGACCAGCTTTGGGTCCTGTCCAGACATCAGAAACCTAGACATAAACAAGCCGAAGAAGCCGACACAAAAAGCAGAAAAGAAGGTAACTTCTTAAAGGCAGAATGTCACTCTAACACAGTTATTCCTTTCTATGTTTACCTTGAGAACCACAGTAGTAAGAAGTGCACTTTCACATAATTGTACATATTGGGCTTATATTGCTAATTCACCTCTTTTAGAATTGTTAACTTGGGGGGACAAATCCTACCCTGTTTATATTAATCAGTCTGCATTTTCCTAGGCCCGTTGATTCGTGCTTCCCCTAAAACCTGATAAGGAAGGGAAATTTATTGAAAATTTCCTTTTCTTGAAAGACCTAAATGCATAGGACCCATTGATCCATGTATAGAGCCTCAAAATCATAGTACAAAGTGATAAGTGGCATACATACCATGTTTCATCTGAGGTTGTGCTCTTTAATAATTCCTATAGAATTTTAAAGAATCAGACCCTTATAGGGATACCGAAACCTAATGTAAACACAACCATAATTTGAAAGATTAGTAATTCAACAAAAACAACTAATGAGAGCTATCATAATTTTTAGAAAATTGACGATGTCATAAGTATAAATACATCACTAAATAGGACTCATCAGGGAAATTTATCCCACAAGTGTGGGACACTAAACTTAACAAAACTAAAAATTATTTCTGGAATGTATTTTTGGGAACTAGCCCAATTTTTGAACAGCAAGGCAATAAAACTTATATTAGCAGTTTAAAAAAGAAAATCCACACAATTTCTTAAAGTATTTGTACAGGATCCCATTGTTTTTATAATAGGAACAGCAAGCATTAATCAAACATTATTTTTCTGAGGCAATTGCTCCCTTTACACTTGTGTATCAAAGTCTGTTTTATAGGAAAGTTCTTCTGTGGTACAAATAGGACATCCATGTCATCAATTCACATGAATCACTGCTGGCACTCTTCCCCTGAGAATGAAATCCTTTGGAACTTTCTAAATCATTATTTGAATAGAACCAAATGTTTAATTGGATTAATTATAGCTGCTGTATTAGGGCTTATAGGTATTATTACAGCTGCTGCTGTGGCAAGAACTGCCCTACATGAGAATATCCAAACATGACAATATGTTAGAAATTGCCATCATAATGCTAGTGTTTTATGGCTTAGTCAGGCATATATTGAGAGCAGATTAACAATAGGCTTAATGACTTAGAGATGGCTGTTACACAAATGGGAGATCAGGTATATAATCTAAAATTAAAACAAGGTTCGAAGTGTGATTGGAATGAAACTGCTTTTTGTATCACTCCTCTCCCAAGCAATGATTCCCATTATGAATTAGAAAAAAAATTAAAAACCACTTAATAGGTCATTACATAAATTTATCTATAGAAATTACAGATTTGCAAAAGATTTTGAGCATGTCTCAGAATCAACTTACTTCACTTTCAGGTAGCAAATCATGGCAAGCATTGACAGATCAATTAAATAAAAGAAAACCCCTACATTAGTGGAAATCAACCTCTGTACTTGCTAACTTCAGTGTGATGATCATTGGTGCTTTGCTACTCTTAACTGTATTAGGAGGCATTCACAAAACCCTGCCATCCTGCATTAATTGGGCTGAAAAGGACAGTCATGCCAATAACTTGAATCTGCTTAAAACACTTAACTCTTCAACTACTGTCCATGGTGCTTGGCTGGTGGCCGGTGATGGGCATGACCTTCAGAGGAGAGCAACGTAACACAGGCACAGTCACCTTTTACCAAAAACAAAAACGGTTGAATTGTTGGAAAAGATGCTGACAGCCAGATCATAAAGGGTTAAGCATTTAAAAAGCATGCTTTCCGGTGGAGAAACATTAGTAAATGTCTCCCAGGACAGTGTAAACTGCAAACATCAGTAGGAGGAGGCAGAGCAGAATGAACACACCACAAAGATGTTATTGTCTGAATTCCCAATAAAGATTGTCTGGGAACACAGAAACAGGCAGCACTCTCACCTACTAAGCAGAGGAACTAGTGAAGGACGCCCTAATTTTATTATCAGCTATGTAGTATAAAAAGCAGCTTCAGCCTTAATAAACTTTCCTACATTCCACATGGAGTGAGGTTCCCCTGGTCCCTAACATTCTTTGGATCATTCCAGGCACCGTCTACCTCCACATTGAATTACAACAGACTGCTTTCTAATTCACTCCAATTTTTCTTAGTATATTAAATCAGAAATGACCCTTTCATAATTCGATGATATACTTCTCATCTCAAGGATTTTAAGAAGTTAGAAAATTTATACATATTTTTAAGTTTTACTCAAAAATTTTTCTCATATGTGATAGGGTGTGGGTTGGGATGGAACTAGAGAATGCATGTATTTACAAACAGAAATGTGTTTGTAATGAAAGGCTTGTGAGTGAAACTATATCCACTTCCACAACAGGACAGACTTAAGATGAAGGCAGAGAATGTAAGAAGTTGGGAAAATATGCTCTCTGACGGCAAGCATTGTTTCCTCAAAATAAAACTCACTTGGAAGGAATTTGCATCATGCTTACCTAAGCATGAGGGAATCTATGTAAGGTAAAAGAATGAAGACAATGTGTTTTGCCAGTTTGACCCACATAGTGGTCCTCCCCTTTAATTGTAATGAGTGTGAAGTTTTCTTGGAAATTCAAATTCATGAGATACCAAAGAAAGAATCCTTCTAAGAAACAATTTGGGATTTCATGAATTTGGGAAAGCTAGAGTCACATGAAAGAAACATGCAGGAGTGAAACCTTGTGTATATAAAGAATATTGGAAATCCTTCATCCAGGCATTAAATCTCACTCAGCATGAAATATTCATACATTAGTTAGTATTGTAATGAACATGGGAATGTTTCCATCTGAAACAAAACCTCATGCAATATGAGAAAATTCAAACTAGAGAGAAACCATATGAGTGTCCTGAATGTAGCCTGCTCTTTACAGTCATTTTTTACTCCTCATTTAAAAGCCATACAGGGGAACAATCATAGAAATGTTATACATGTGGGAAACTTTTCAACCTAAGAGAAATCCTCTTTATTCATCAGAAAATTATTACTGAAGAGAACTGATATATATGTGGGAAAGCTTTAATTCAAATGTCAAATCTCAGGTCCAAAAGGTTTCCTAGTTCAAAGAAACCCTATAAATGTAAGACATGTAAAAAAGCCTTTCAGTACAAATCATATCTCACAGAACATGAAAAATATCATAGTGGACAAAAACAAAATGAATGTAAAGAATGCAGAAAAGCCTTCAGCCTTTTGGCTGGCAATTGTTCATTATGCATGAGAGTATTAATTTTGGAGAAAAACCCTATATATGTAATGACTGTGGTAAAGCCTTCAACCAGAAGGAAAACCTCATTAACCATTCAAGAATACATACTGGAGAGAAACCCTATGACTGTGATGGATGTTGGAAAGCTTTCATTCAGAAATCATGCCTCATCACACACCAGAGAAGACAAACTGGAGGGAAACCCCATATATGTAAGGAATGTAGGAAAGCCATCAATTGCAAATCTTATCTCATTGACCATGAGAAAATTCATAGTGGAAGGAAACACTCTATATGTAAGGAATGTGGAATAGCCTTCAGCCAGAGGCAGTATCTCATTAAATATTACAACATTCATACTGGATAGAAACCCTGTGAATGTAATGAATGTGAATCTCCAAATAATCTCCACCTCCAGTCTTTGCAACTTGTTGCCAATCTTTTAAGGAAGCGGCTGTGAATTTGCAATTCAGGATGTCTTTCTCATCTTGGAAAAGTGCACTTGCAATTTGTTCTGAGATCTGCTACCCCCACTTCTTCTTCCACACTCATCTGTGTTCAATTTGTTACCAATAATTTATGCATCACAACTCGAGATTTCCCTTAGTTTATGTAAAGAAGGGCTTTCCACTTCTTTAAAATTATCCTGGTTGTTTTCATTGGTTCTTCAATCCATTACATTCTTGGTAAGCATTAAAGAAATTACCAGTTTTAAAATAATGCTGCCCATTATTGTAGCATTTTCTTACAAAGCACCCCAACCATTGACATTTTTCCAGTTTCTTCACCTCATTCTGATGAGGATTCAAGTTTAACAGCCACTGGACTACAGTGGCCTGCTTTTTACTTAACTGCAATTTTCTTTGTTATTTTAAACCAGAAATGAATCTTTAATAATTAGATGATATACTCCTAATCTCAAGTATTTTAAGAAGTTAGAAAGCTTATTTATATTCTTAAGTTGTACTACAATATTTTTCTCAAATGAGATAGGGTATGGGATAGATGAAACTAGAGAATGCATGTATTTTCAAACAGAAATGTGTACGCAAATGAATCTGCCAGTGCAGATAATTCTGAGGAAGGAAGAATGGGAATTGAGGCTAGAGAAGGAATTTGGCTGTTTGCCATAACAGGCATAAATTATTTTTATACTCTTTGCAAGGATAATTTGGTTATACTTTAAAAGAAATTATGGAAATAGTGCACAATGAAATCATACATAGTGGTTCATTTGAAGATATTAATTTGTATCTGCAATATTACTGGGGGGGGGGGCACTTTCCTCATCCTTTGAAAATCCAGCCACCCATAAAGGAAAAGTGTTCACCCACCCAACTCCCTCCCCAGCTGCCTGGATGGGTGGAGGCCTCCCTCAGCAAGAGTGGGCATGGACCATGAGGAGCATGGATGTGACCATGTGAAGGCAACACTGCTCTCTACACGTGTCTAGTTAGAGAGCTGTTCACACCACAGGAGAAGGTGGACTTCCTGTGGCTTACTCCACAGTGAATACCTGCTAGAGTGACTCACATCACTAACTGAGGCTGTGAGTTCTGAGCAGAGCTTCCACCTGGTCCTCCTTTGCTCATGCACAACCTATGATGATGGTTTTCATTGGGGCTCTAAGAGTTTGGTTCCGAAACATAACAGTCCTTCTCTGGCTTGGAGAACTGAAGTGAACACTTGTTATATTCCTGCTTCTTCAGCTCTTCATCAGCTTCTTCCCATCCAAATCCTCCATTCTCTTTTGGGATTGAAGAGATCTGCATCATTTTCAACACTGCTCAAAATGTTTTGAAAATTTTATATTTAATTAGTCTGAGAAATATTTGGTATCTGCATCATCTGAAGTTTTCTGCAAACATGGCACTATCTCACAACATTACTTCTATTCTTGTCTGCACTAGGTCCCGTGATTTTCTGGAATTCCCTTACTATTTATTAAGGTCACTGGCCTAACCTTGCCCATTCTGGTGATGTCATTGCTGTACCTAATGCTCTAATGTAAATTTTGACATTTTCTTCCTGGCACCAACACTTTTCATCTTGGTATTGCTCTTTCTTTAGCTGCCCCAAGATTGGAAAAGGTGAATGTGCGACTGGAAGCAGGATATCTGAGTCTGTGCCTGAGACCCAGGAGCGGTACTGTAAGAGCAGTCTCCTCAGAGGGTCAATGCTGGAGCCCAAGGGAAGGAGGTAAAGGCAAAAGGAGCAGGAGCAGAAAGTTAAATGTCTGTGCCCTGACTCATGTGCTGCACCTGATTCCAGGTCCCATGCTTTTCTTGGCCCCAGTCCACCTGGACAACCACAATCTGAGGCAGGTACATCATACTCAGGCATCTGTGACTTTAGACTAGTCCCCAAACCATGTGACTCCCCTGCCTGACTCCCTGTCTTGTAGAGTTTGCTGGTAAAGACCACTTCCTCCTCCATTTTAGCAGTACTCCTTCCTGCCTCATCTCGAGACACCCACAGTTTATAGGTAAATACATTGTGCAGCAGCATCACACTGCCATTTTGGAACAGGGCAGCTCTCCAACACTGTGTCCCTAACTGTGTGAGTTTGCCAAGTGCTGCCAATGCAAAATACCAGAAATAAGTTGGCTTTTATTGGAATTCATTAGGTTTAAAACTTATAGTTCTGAGGTTGTCAAAATGTCCAAATCAAGGCATCATCAAAAATGCTGTCTTAGCAAGGATCAGCTGCTCCTGCATGCCTGCCAAGGCAAATGTTGGGCCTGACATTTCCCTCTGCCTTCTCTTCCAAACTCACTTTTTCTCTGAGCTCAGCAGAGGCCCATAAGATACAATTGCTCACACCTCTCCCTTCTCCTCTTGCCTGGATGCATTCAGCTTCAAGCTGCTCCATGACTCTAGCCTCTGGCCTCTCCCTCAGCCACTCAAGTTTCCTCTGTCTCTGCATATCTATAGGAGATCCTGGAGCTCTCTCCTACATGGCAGGGTAAATATGGCAGCAATATTTCTCTTTGGGTTCCGTGTATTTTAGACTTCAACCCCATGATTGGTTCCATTCTGGTGCCTGAAATCTAATCAGAGGCCCTTAACTAAACTAAAGCAATCTAACAAAAATGACCTAATCAAAAGTTCCCTTATCTGAATCTAGCCAAAATGTCCTACATATAAAAGGCTTATGCACACAGCAATCGGTCTGTGAGAACATACATTTCTGGGGTCCACACAAGACTCAAATGAGGGCATTAACCCAGGGCACAGGGATCAGGAGGAGTCTCCTAAGTCCAGGAGAAATGGGAACTCATGAAGCAGTGACTGTACATTGGCTGTGGCCATCATTGAGCAAAAAGGGGTACTGAACACCAATACAATGGTCCCTAGAATGGTCCCAAGATGAACTCAATATACAGTGCTTTTGCCACCAAATATTAGCTCCAAAATCAGGTGTGTAACTTGAGAAGTTTGCCATTATTCCCATCCTCAGATTCAGAGTGCACAGATTTTGCCTGGGTTGTGGATGGCAGGATGGAGGTGTTAAAACTGAAAGCCCCTAATTTCTACTCTAAAGAACTGATTACATTACAATAAAATGGAGAAATTCAGCCCTCAGGGTGCTCTCAAAAGCAGTGGAAATCATCGAGAGCCTGAGATTTAATTCATCTCAATCCATCAGGAAGAAGTGTAATACATACAGTTACAGATGAGTAAAATCAAATAAAGTCGCTACTTCTGGGAAGATGGCAGACTAGTAAGACACAGTAATCTCTTCTCCAGAAAAGTAGCTAGAAAACAGGGTGACACCACCCCGAAATAGGTCTTCTAGGGTTTATGATAGCAGGTGCAGTCTGGACACCACCCAGAGGAGAGTGGGGCAAAACAGGGAACTCATAACAACAGAACCAGAACCATGAGTTGGAACCAGCAGTGGCTGCTCCTGTGGCCAGCACCCTACACCACAGTCTTTAGAATTCTTGGGCCTCTGGGCCTGAAACTGCAGACAAAGGGGGCTCCAGGGATCTACCATTCCCGGAAAGGGGAAAGAGAGGGACACGGTCTTAGGCTGACTCAGGTTCTGACCTGCAAATTTGGACTGTGGAGCCCCATGGAGCCTTACACACAGTGGTTTGCCTTGGGACCCCAGTAAGGACTGGAGAAATCCGACCCTTGCAACCTCCCTCTCTTCTAGCCTGTACTAATTGTTGAGGACTCCACAGGAGAAGGGAGAGAGAGCCTGGGGCTGACCCTGCTTTTGACTCACAGGTTTGGTCTGCCCTGTCCTGCGAGCCCTTCCAGGCTGGGTGGGGCTGCACCATTGTTTGACTTGGATCCTTCAAGGGACTAAAAATGTACAAACCTCCCAATCTCCTCTTCTACTAACAGGGATTGATTGTTGAGGATTCAGATGGGAGAGTAAATATTTCCTAGCTGGGAAAAGGGAGGGGGCTACCAGAGAAGACTGGAGAACTGTCTCATAAAATTTGAATTACAAGGCTCTTAGCCTCCCAACAGGAAGCTCTACCACATTGATCTGATCTGTGTCACAATGATTACACTCCGACCAGGCATTGAATTGAGAGCTGCCAATGAGCGCCATCACCTGGCAGACTAAGGAAGTGCACATAAGAAAATTAATAAGTATGAGAGGATTTTCCTGGCCTCTATAGCCTCCCTGCCCAAGGACCTAGGAAATGAACCTACAACCAATAACTGCGTCCAGTACCCAGTTTTGAGCAACCAGCAGGACAATCCTAACAATC
The DNA here is from genome assembly GCA_026826555.1 of Tolypeutes matacus. Lineage (NCBI taxonomy): Eukaryota > Metazoa > Chordata > Mammalia > Cingulata > Chlamyphoridae > Tolypeutes > Tolypeutes matacus. Next base: position 8,688 of record JAKSZT010008654.1, on the reverse strand, counting down.
AAGGTTTAGACAAAAATCAAAGAGCTGTGGTAACTCTCAGCCTCCTCCCACTAAAACCCTATTAAAGGAAAAGAGATATAGCATCTAAGTAAAATACAACCTAACCAGATGCCTAAATAGCAGTAAAAATTATGAACCATAGTAAGAAAATAGAAGACAAGGCTCAAGAAAAGGAACACATCAAAGTACCAGAAGAGCTGCAGAATTTGAGAGAACTAATCAATGAGATGAGCACAAATTTCCAAAATCAAATTAATGAGATGAAAGAAAATAAAGTTAAAGAGATAAATGACATCAAGAAGACACTGAGTAAATGCAAAGAAGAATTTGAAATCCTGAAGAGAAAAGTTACAGAGTTCATAGGAATGAAAGACACAATAGGTGAAGTCAAAAACACATTTGAGGCATACAACAGCAGACTCAAAATGATAGAAGAAAGAATAAGTGATACTGAAGACAGATCACCTGAAATTGAAGAGAGACTAGAACAGAGAGAGAAAAGAATGGAAAAAATTGAGCATGGGCTCAGAGAGTTGAATGACAACACAAAACACAACAACATACATGTCATGGGAGTTCCAGAAGGGGAAGACAAAGGGAAATGGGCAGAAAGTGTATTGGAGGAAATAATAGCTGAAAATTCCCAACTCTCACAAAAGAGAGGAAGTTACATATCCAAAGAGCACACCGTACCCCAATGATAATAAATCCAAATAGACCTATGCCAAGATGTATACTATTCAGAATGTCAAATGTAAAAGATAAAGAGAAAATTCTTAGAGCAGCAAGAAAGAAGCAAACAATCATGTATGAAGGATGTCCAGTAAAATTTAGTGCATATTTTTCTCCAGAAACCATGGACACGGGAAGACAGTGTTATGACACAATAAGGAAACTGAAAGAGAAAAACTGCCAGATGAGAATCTTTATCTAGTAAAACTGTCCTTAAAATATGAAGGTGAGTATAAAACATTCAAAACGAAACAGAAACTAAGAGAGTTTGTAAAGAAGAATCCAACTTTGCAGGAAATATTAAAGGAAGCCTTAGAACCTGCAAGAAAAAGGCAGGAGAGAGAGGTTTGGAGGAGAGTGTAGAAGAAAGTAAAGCAGAAAGGATAACCAAAAGAGTAAAAAGAGAGACAAAACAAGATGACATATGAAAACCAAACAATACAATGGAGGAAATAAATAGTGCATTTTCATTCATATCATATCACTGAATGTGAATGGATTAATTTCCCCAATCAAAAGATACAGGCTGACAGAATGGATTAAAAAAAACACAAGCCATCCATATGCTGTTTACAATAACTCACCTCAGACCCAGGGATACAAACCAGCTGTATTAGTCAGCCAAAGGGGTGCTAATGTAAATTACCAAAAATGGGTTGGTCTTTATAAAGGGTATTTATTTGGGGTAGAGGTCCACAGATACCAGGCCATAAAGCATTAAGTTTCTTCTCTCACCACAGTCCATTGCCACGTGTTAGAGCAAGACAGCTGCTGGCGTTTGCCAGGGTTCAGGCTTCTGGGGTTCCTCTCTTCCCAGGGCTGCATTTCTCTCCGGGCTTAGCTCCTGTTTCCTCCACAAGGTCAGCTGTAGATTATTAGGCGAACGACTTGCTTTTCTTCCCCTGGGGCCTTCTTTTCAACATCAAAACTGCTTTTCAAAAGGCTGCTTCAACTTTCCTTTGCTTTGCTTTTTATATTCAATTCTCCACCCACCAAGGGGTGGGGCTCAATGCCCTAATCCTAACCTAATCATGCCCAGATTAACAGATCAGTTTACAAGCATGATTCAATTATATTTTTGGAATTCATAATTACATCAAACTGACACACCGGCTGAAAATAAAAGGTGGAAAATGATATTCCATGCAAATAATAAACAGAAAAGTGCTGGGGTATATATAATAGTATCAGACAAAACAGACTTTAGGTGCAAAAAAGTGATAAGAGATATAGAAGGCCATTATATATTAATAAAAGGGATGATCCTCCAGGAAGATAAAACAGTCATAAATATATATGCACCTAACCAGGGTACCCCAAAATATGTGAGCCAAACTCTGGCAAAACAGAAGGGAGAAATAGACATTTCTACAATACTTGTCGGAGACTTCAACACCCCTCTCACATCATTAGATAGAACAACTAGACAGAAGATCAAAAAGGAAACATTGAACTTGAAAAATATGATAAACATGTTAGAACTAACAGAACACTGCATCCAAACTCAGCAGGTTACACATTCTCCAGAAGTGCCCATGGATCTTTCTCCAGGATAGACCACATGTGAGGTCACAATTCAGCTCTCAATAAATATAAAAACATGGAAATTATACAAAACACCTTCTCAGATCATAATGGAATGAAACTAGAAATCAATAACAGGCAAGAAAGAAGTAAAATTGCAAATCTGTTGACATGGAGCAACACACTCCAAAATATTCGGTAAGTCAAAGAAGAAATTGCAAGTGAAATCAATAAATATATTGAGACAAATGAAAAGGAAAATACAACGTATCAAAACTTATGGGATACAGTGAAGGCAGTCTTGAGAGGGAATTTATAGCCCTAAAAGCCTATTTTAAAAAAACAAGAAAGAGCTAAACTCAAAGATTTAACTGGACAACTAAAGAAACTAGAAAAAGAACAGCAGATGAATCCCAAAGCAAACAGAAGGAAAGAAATAATAAAGATGAGAGCAGAAATAAATGCAATTGAGAACAGAAAAACAATAGAGAAAATCAACGAAACCAAAAGCTGGTTCTTTGAGTAGATCAATACAATTGACAACCCCCTCGATAGACTAACAAGAAAAAAAGAGAGAAGATGCAAATAAACACAATCAGAAATGAAAGGGGGGGGGGGAATTACAAATGACCTCACAGAAATAAAAAGAATCATA
>JAKSZT010008638.1:2216708-2228729 GCA_026826555.1 Tolypeutes matacus | reverse complement strand
TTTTTTGGGAGTTGGAGGTTGTCCTGAGTACTGTTATGGCGATGGATGTGGGCCATTTTGGATCAGCACACACCGCTCAGGTCTGAGTGGGGGAGAGTGTGGTCTGCGGTGTGGACTGTGGTCTGTGGTTGGTGGCGGGGCTCCAGGATGTGTGGGTTCATTGAGGTTGGTGGGCCACACTGTGGGAGATGTTTGTGTGGGATGTGGTGGGAGGTGTGGGAGGTGGGCAACATGGGAATCCCAGTGGGTTCCGTGTAGTGTTTTGGGTAATCTAAGCACCTCTTAAAATATATGCATATATATATATATATAAATAACATTTTTGTAAGCAAATACACATATATGCATATATATTTATATATCATTTTACAAATGTTTGTATGTATTGTGAGAATTTTGATTTTTACCCATAAGAAAAAAAAAAAAAAAAAAAGTCAGTGTGTCATAAATGCAGAATGACTGCTAAACACACACAAACAAACTCTGAAGCTCATAGAACAATACATACATTAAAATAGTATTGATTTAAACATTTTATAAACTGAGAAGCTGCTGCATGTCTTTATTTTGGAAGATACATGATAGAGTCACATTTTAATGAATTTTTCAAATCTGATTCAGCATGATGGCAGTAGGACAGGATTATTAGAGATACAGGAGGCAGAAGTTGGGGTCAAATATGAAACTGCATTTTCAGTTGAGAAGCCTGGAAAAGGGTATGTACTATTTTCAAGGACATCATCAAAAGCCTTCTGTTGTTGGAACTTGGACTCATTGCTAGATACATGGAATTAAAGGTGACATTAGAATATGCATGCATAAACACAAACATACTAGTAATATAGTTTCATAATCAAAACTGATAAACTCTTGGTGTCAGGAGCAATGAATTGAAGTCATGTGATTGGTTGAAACATTTGAGAAGAACTGACATATAAAGAGCAGAAAACAGACACTGAAAACAGTGAAGGACAATAATAGGAAGAGGAAGAATAAAATTCAATATAGGAAAGAGAAATCTGTCGTAATGGAGGTAGAATTAAACTCTGAATGGTCAGACTTGAAACAATAAAAGCACTGTGATTAATATATTTCATCATTAAGAACAATGAGGCAGAATGGAAGTGTGGCAAACTCATTGGATTTACTGTTACGAGATTTGTGAGTTCTGCTTCAGTAAACCAAAAGGATAGAAAATACATATAGGATAATGAAATGTAATGTGGAAAGGGAACCTCAGCTGCTGTCTCCTACAATACTGAAATCAGAAAACCAACCCTCCTGATAACATGTAGATAATGAAGTCATATAACTTTACATCCTCATTTAGAACAGGATAGCAGAAGATGAAGAGAACAGAAAGGACAAAATCAAGTCTATTAGCACTGTTAAGTTCTAAAATTGAGGAGTTACACGTATGTTTGGAGGCAGAGGTAAAGAAACAGAAAAAGAATTAAACAGAAGGAGCGCACGGGCTATGGGCCCGCTCGGGGACAGGGTCGGACTCAACTCGCCTAGATTCCCTTCAGACCGCGCTCCCAGCAGCCCAGCACGCAGCCCGGCATCAAAGACCCAAGCCAACCCGGCCCAGGCCGCCTCTGGTGCATTATGGGCGGGGACACCCCCCCACTGCGGGACGAACACCCTGCCCGGCCACTCGCCATCAGCCCGGCGGCCCGGGAGAACAGCCCCCAGAAACGTAAGCGAGCTTGCCACGGATTGAAGGCGTGACCAGGCCCCGCCTTTCGCGGTGTTCCTGCCTTGTCGCTGGAGCCCCAACCCTACAGACCTGGATTGGCCCTGAGATTCGCTCCACATTTCCGTTAGCTGGCGCCCTGTCAGTCACCCCACCCCGCCCCTTCGGATCCACCGCGCCGGCGTGTTCCCGTGCGGCAGCCAGACCGCGCGATGATTGGCTTCCCGGCGGTGGAGCGGGCCACGCCCTCTATGGGGGGCGGTGTCCCGGAACCCAGCCAGGCCTCATTGGCCCCTGGCGGTTGCTCGCGCTCAGGGCCTCTCAAGTCCCTTCCAGTCCGGGGGTGCTGGGGCTTTAAGAGCTCGGGGGTGTTTTGGAGCCCCAGCCACCCAGACCTGGTGCACGTGTTCCAAGCCAGAGGCCGCGCGGGGATCCAGGAGTGCAGTGAGGGACGGATTATCTGCGCCCCCGTTCGGGCGGGCGGTGGAGCGGGCGCGCGCCTCCCGCGCCTCGACCCCCGCCCGCGTCCCTGCCCGGCGGTTGCGGTAAGTTTGCAGACCCAACTTGACGTCAGGGCGGGGGGCGGGGGGCCTGCGGGGAATCCCCTATAAGCGCAGAAAAGTGGGGGAGCGACACTTGCCCTTGCTGCGTTTCAGGAACGCCGGTCTGGCGCCCCACGTAAAGTTCCTGCTCACTCGCCCGGGGTGCGCGCGGGGGTACCAGAAAGTTGTGCGCGGCGCCGCCGCCGGTCCTGCGCGCCCCGGGCCGGGTTGGGGACCAGGCCTGTCCGCGCCGGACTGGGAGCGCTACTTCCACGGGCGGCACGGGGGCGGTTAAGGGGCGCGGGGTCTTGCTGGAGGTTCCGGCCCAGCCCGGCTCTTTTCAATTATTTCCTAAAGGCTTTCCAATTTGGTTGTGTAGAAAGGAAAATGACCATCCTTTTCTGATGGAGAGTAGGCTTCCATACCACCCTGGAGAATTTGCAGTGGTCTTTATGGATTACATTCCCACTGTGTTGGCATGGTCCCAATTGGGATGATTCAGAGATCAGAAGTTTGTGCTCATGTTACAGGAGGTGTGTTCATCATTTTCACATTCAGTATTCCTTCCACAGTATGGAAATTCGTACCAGTGCTCTCTAAAATTGAGAAGAAAAGTAAAAAATAATGAACTTATAAATATTGCTTATATTACCTAAATATTACATGGAAACTACAGGGATTCCCATGTTCCCCACCTCCCACCACATCCCACACAAACATCTCCCACAAGATGGGGTGATGGTGGGTAATGATGGGTGAAGATGATTGATGGGTGATGATAAGGTGATGGGGTGATGATAGATGATGATGGGGTTTAGTGGGGTGAATGGAGTGATGAGAAAGTCACTGCAGGTGCCAGCATTCCCTGAACCTTGTCAGGGGAGGACATTGCTAACCAACCACGGCGCTTTCTGCCCCTGAAGGGCCTGAAAGGGCAGCAGGGATCTCAGAAGCTTGCATGCGGCCCTCAGGGGTCACCTCAGACGAGGGGCGCCTTCCCGGGGAGTGAGCCCATTTGCCCACCTGCTGCTCTACCTGTCAGACTTGTGGCTAGCCCTGCTTTCCCACTGCGTCTCTGGTGTCCACTGCAGCCAGGCGCCTCTTTCTAAGATACAGCTGTGGCCCTGCGCCTCCACACACCCCTAGCTGCTGGGAAAGATGCCGCCCCTGGGGCCGCCTGACTCCAGCATCTCCCCCGTCTGTCCTTCCCTCCTCTGCCCCCCATGTGGTTCAGGTCCTGCTTTCTCCTTGTCCTGCTTCCCTTCCTCTTCGCTCTGTGGGTGCAGATGCTTCTCAGCAATCATCTGGGCACGTGTAATTAAGAAGCTTAATCGAACGTCATGTAAAACCTCCTTGCAGAGCTTGGCCTGCCGGGCTATGGGATTGTCTTTGGCTCCCTTCAGCCCAGCTGGCTTTCTCTCCTCCCACGCTGCGGTTCTGTTCTCCTGTGTGTCCTTTCAGGTCGACAAGCCCTTGCTGAATGTCTTTGGGCTGCGACATGCATAGAGGTTAGGACAGGGACGCCCCCTGCTGGACCTGCCCTTAATCTGCATCAACTCCCCTGTTTCTGTCCCTCAGCTGGAGGAGCGCAGGGTGCGGACTCTCCCCAAAACCGAAAGGAGGCTGGGCACCGGGACCCCGCGGGGGCTGAGCTGGCAGAATCCCGCTCCTGCCGGCCTGGAGGCGAGGGGCATGCCCCGAGTTTTGAACCAGGGCGGGGGTGTTGGCGCTGTGATGGCGGGGCAGGGTGGGCCCGAGGGCTGGCCGCAAGCCTGTGCTGTCCACTCTGCCGCGGTCCGGTCAGCGAGCTTTGCAGTGATTGGGAGTCTGTTTTGGACTCAGCCCGCGTCCCGTTCCGGCAGTGGGGCAGGCGGGGAGCGTGCGTCCTGGGCAGACTCCCTGGCCTCTGAGATGGGGCAGGGCCGGCCCGAGGGCGGCCGCAGTGCTGTCGCCTCACCTCCTTCTACCTGGAGCTGAGTCGGGCCCCGTCGTCCTTCGGGTGTTCAGAGGGGGCGGCATCCTTCCCGGGGGTGGCCATGGCGAGCTAGAGCCCGTGTAAGAGCTGCTGGGTGGCCTGCAGGGCCGTGTTGGGTGTCTGTGAGGTGGTCTGCCTGCCCTGTCCTGTAGTGCGCCGCGAGCCCCCGAGGTCCTGCTGCAGGCCCCCTTAGTGGCCTTCCTGCTGCGGCAGGTGCCTTGGGGACCTGTTAACTGAAAAGCCTCTTATAAGGGCAGACGGGGTCGGGGAGCACAGACCCTTGTAACAGAAGGTGCTCGCCAAGTGTTCGGGAAAGTCTTAATTCCTCTTTCCGCAGGGGGCAGATACCACGTGCTGTGCGGGAGATGCGGAGATAGGGCCTCGCCTCGGACGCTGGTCCTCTGCCCGGTGCTTTCAAAGTGTCCCTTTATCTCTGCTCACAATGGAGGCAGAGGGCAGTCAGAGGCAGGCTTTAAACCGGCTAAGCTCCACTGAGTATTTCATTTTACCCTGTGCAGGCTAATTGTCCAGTCGGCAAGAAAACCGAATCCACACGATGGTGTTTCCTCCTTCCTCGTGGGGTGTCCCCGGGAACAGAGGGAGCCCCTCTCTGAGCCTGCTCTCGGGACCAGGACCGAGTCCTGGGTGGGTGAATTCTGGGCTTGGTGTCTTGCGTCCCCTGCTGGCGCTTGGCCCCTCAGGACTCCCGGCCCTCGGAGACCCCGTCCGGGCCTCGCGCTTGGGTCTTGCCACAGACGTTCAGGCCGTGAGTCCGTTCCCTTCTGAAGCCCCCGGGCCGAGGCCCTGCCACTCTCCAGTCTCGTGTTTCCAGGACACCCGCATGTCTGGACCATTTGGCCCCGTGGAAGGAGGGAGAGGGTCAGCGTTTGGGGTGGGAAAAACCGTGCCTAGGTTTGGGGAGAAGCTGACCCACCTGGGGCCCCATCTGGGAGAGGCTGTGGCTGCCTGAGCTTGGGCAGGAGGGGCTGCGCCAGCACGCTGGGCCTCTGGCTGGAGGGCGCTGGGCGCAGGAAGGACTCTGCTGGGCTGGGCCAGGGAGGCCTGGGCTGGAGAGACAGGGTGAGCAGAGCCTTCGCAGGTGCTCTGGGTGTGGCTTCTCCCCCACCCGCATTGGGACCCAGGCCTCAACTTCAGGGACGTGTCATTTCTGTGCAAGGTGACACATCCGTTTAACGGAGCAAATCCTGAGGCTTGGCCAGTATATAACGCAAGAGTCTCCTCCACAACGAGGGAAAGAGCAGCTCCACGAGCTCAGGTGCCCCCCCTCCACACACACACACCTCTCAAGGCACCCACTAGCTGCCGTCTGCAACCATTGATGAGGTTCCTCTCCTCAGGGCTTCGTATTTGTGGGATCACACAGCTCCTAAGTTTTGTGTCTGACTTCCTCAGCCCAGTTTGTTTAGGGCTCTCCCATATCTGTTGCCAGGATCAGTAGTGCATCCCTTTGATTGCCAGGAAGTGCTCCACTCTGGATGGACCACAGTTTGTGTTTTGCTTTACTGGGGATGGAGGTTTTCATGTTTCCAGCTTTCGACTCTAATGAGTAAAGGGGTTATGGACATTTGCATAAAAAGACAATTGTCAAAAAAAAAGAAATATGACGAAATAAAATAAAGCATATTAGCATCAACCCAGAGTGTTCCCTCGGGCTTTCCTCAAAAATCTTCATATTGCCCTCCTTACCAACACACAATAACTAGTCTATTCATTTATATGACCTTGGATTAGTTTTTCTTGTTTTAAACATTTTTATAAATGACATCATTTAATAGCCCCTCCTTTGTGTAAGACATTTTAAAACTCTGATGAATGAATATTTTCAGATTCATCCACATTGTTTAGGTGACTCCATAGACCTTTTTAAAATTTTAATAATATTATTATGTATAAATACTTCATGGATGTTTATCCTTTTCTCTTGGTTGGACATCGGCACATTCACCAGTTTATTTAGTGTGAAGAAAGCTGCTGTGAATATTATCCTACAAATTTCTATTGGATGATTGCACTTAGTTTTCTTGTGTAAATAATGAAGACAGGACTCACAGGAGCTGTTTAATTTTATTAGAAACTACTCTACACTTTATGAAATATTGTAACATTTGTAGCCAACATGAAAAGTTAGGTTGAACAAAATCACGATCATTGTGTATTGCCAGACTTGTGAATTTTTGATATTCTGAGTTGTATAGTAATATATCATTGTGTTTGGAATTACCTTTTCCTCGAGGATATATGAATTGAACCACATACTGAGTCTTTAATCACTTCTTCATTAGTTTAAAAGGACTTGAAAAGTAAATAAATAAATAAAACAGAGAAACTAAAGCAAAAAGAAAAAAACAAAACAAAACAAAAAGGACTTAATTTTCTACAGTATGTTCTCTGACCAATATGGAATTAAATTAGAAATCAATATGATAGAAGTTTTAAATTACAGCATATATTTAACCTATCTTTAAGTAAAAGAAATCATAATTGATGTTCCAAAATATTTTGAATTGAATGATATGAAAATACAACACATAAAAATGGGTAGAATTTTAAAAAGCAGTGTGTAGAGAGTTTAAAATTGTAAGTGCCTGTATAGAAAAGAAGGAAATTCTAAAGTCAGTGACCATCATTTGTAACTGAAGAAACCAGGAAAAGAAAATGATTCTCCAGGAAGTAAAATAGTAGGAATAAATGATAAAAGAAAAGGAAAAACTAAGAAACGCAAAAGTTTTATTTTCTTTAGAAGATCTACCAGATTAAGTTCTAATGAGATATAACAGGAGTTAAAGAGAATGAAATAGAATTCCAAAATCAGTAATGAAATAGAAGTTTACTGAAAGACATGCTCCATCTGTGAAAATAAATGAAAATTTAAAAATATTTTCAAAATTGTTGCAAAGGATAAAATTTGTTTTCGGTGAAATTAGAATTTTAGAAAATTGTCCTCCACACAACCTTAGGAATTTCCCAGTAATGAAAGATTTCTCTATTGGAGTGGTTAGTGAAATAAATGAATGTGTTTCACATTTTTATTGTGTAAGAAATATTTCATATTTGAAAGTTCACCAAATATATCAGTATTTTCTAGATGAACAATATATAGTATTACAAAATCATGCCTGGGTGTGAAAACGTTCAATGTTTTTATTTCAATGAATTTAAATTTAGCATAATATGAAACTTCTTTGAATGTTTTCAGATTATAAAATTGCAGGTATTCTTTATAAGTAACCATTTGTTGAATTTTTGGTAGAATTTCAATATTATAAAGAAGTATTAATGATTATCTAAAAGTGCTAATCAAATACTCCTTCCATTTTATGACAATATGTCTGTGTGAGGCTCTCTTTTCTCCAAAGAATGAATAAAGACACAGGTAGGAAATTCCAGCTCTTTTTTAACATTCTCGGTTTAAAGAGATTTTCATATGTCCAAAACAGTGTCTTACTCTGCCCTGGTTTTAAAAACGAACATATTTTGGACAAAATGTGCTAATATATTAATGTATACAGGATTCATTAAGTTTAATAAATTAAATTTGGTATATATATATATATGCCACTTAATAGAAGTTTCATTGTGTTTTTATTATTGTTAAGAGTGTAACAGATTGCAAAAAACTCAGCTAAAAATTGAGAAGTGATGATATATAAATTGCATTAAATTATATTTTCAAAAGTTCAGGAAACCTCAGGTAGCATATTTTTGGCATGTATTTTGCCCACCAGAATCTTCTTTTGAGTTCTCTATTTCCACAGAAATAAAGAGACTGTGGCTTTATTAGATGCCTGTTGATCATTATTTGTTTTCTAGATGCCTGTCCATCATCCTGGGACAATGTTCAGGTTTTCTTTCACAGAGTCAGATGTGATCCACCAATATTTCTGTAATTCACCTCAAATTTTTCTGCTATCCTCTTCAAATGTTAGATTTCCTGAAGCTTTGTCCTGGCTATAAGTGCTTGCATTGTCTTAGTATGTTCTGCCTTTTTGTTTATGTCACCTATTTATACATTTCCAAAAGTGCTTAGGATGAGTTCTGTGGAAGCCTGTAACAAAACCTAGAACAAAGTCTTACCCACATATACCCCAGAGTGACTGCTGTCTTAGGTCCAACTGCAAATAAAGCTTCTTCTAAAACTCTTCTTACACCATGTTTTACTCCCTGGTACTACATTCATAAGCTCTATCATCTAAGACTGGGAAGAGTTTAACATTATCCTTAGCAGAATTTTCAACAGATGTGTTTAGTTCCCAAGCAGGGAATTTACAGATTAAAAAATTATTAAAAATGAATTCCAAAGAAGTTCAATTTATACTTGCTATTTTCTCACAAAATTATCTAGTTTAACTATTTTGCTTGTTTGTATATTTTTTGTGTTGGCTACATGTAAACTAGTGAATTTTATAAACCTGTGTGAAAGTTTTTCATACCCAATACCACCTTTGTTAAATTCATGCATTCTTCTTAAAATAAATTCCACATTGTAATATGTCTTTTAATATTTGAGATAATTTTAAACTAAAAATAAAGAATGCCATCATATGAAGAGTACCATGTCTTTATAGGAATATCTTAACAGGTGCCTATTCCTTTGAAAGAACTTCAAATTACTGGATAGTGCCATCCTGGTAGAAAATATTGAGTGCTTTGGGTCAGAGTAATCTGTTTAAATTTCTTTTCTTGCATTCACTCTTGTCCTGTGGCTAGTTTTAAAATAATAAAACAGAGTCACAACTACACAATGAGGAAAAGTTAATGTTGAAAAAGAGGAAGAGTTGCTTCCTTCATTGAATAGGTGTACTATTAAAATCCTGCCTACCCTTCAAATCAGTTATTATTGGGGTGCTTTTGTTCTTTTCCTGAGTTCTTGATGAAAACATGTATGCTAAGTGCAATTCATTTAAGCTTTCTTCATGATAAAGTATAAGGAATCAGTAGAGTGGGGTGAGATGTAGTAATAAATGATATGTGATTTTGCTCTCAATATACCATATTGCTTATACTATTTGATACACTTTTCCCACCAATAAGATTTTCAAACATATCCTGTCAAGATGGAAAGGGTTTTGTCATTCTTTCCCAAAGTCTTTTTTCTCTAATCTTTATTGTTTCTTTTCTTTTGCTTGCATTGGGATTAGTTTGCTGTTCTTTCTCTAGTTGCTCCAGGCTTGTAGTTAACTCTTTGATTTTTGCACTACTTTAATTTTCATTTTCTAAAATTATTTTCAAAGACGTTCTCTATTATAGAAAAATTACATTAAAATTATAAGGGATTCCCATATACCCCCCCATCTTCCCCTCTTACATTTCCCCCTATTAATAACATATTACATGAGTGTGGTATATTTGTTACAATTGAACAAATATTGAAACATTGGTAATAGCCATGGTCTATAGTTTATGTTATGGTTTTGCACTGTATAATTTTAAAGGTTTTGACAAAATGTATAATGGCCTGTATCCATCATTCCAATATCATGCAGAGCTATTCCAATGTATTAAAAAGCCCTGTGTTCCACATATTCTTCCCACCTCCTCCCCTAAGAACATCTGGTAACCACCATCTTTATATCAACAATTCAAGTTCTTCTGTTAATACAATAATATACCTATTTTGTTCCATGGTTGCATTCCCCCTTATGTTTGTTCATTCTTCAAACTTGAGGATTTGACAATGGTGATAGCTGTCCTGCTTCAGATTGAGATGCGGCTTGGATTTATGGGACAAATGGAAGGAACTCTTTTTCCTTCAGTTGTAGATATTCTGCTTTTTGGGATGGGAGTTGTCTATCATCATCATTTAGGCTGTTGTCCTGGGTGAGTCCAATGAACTGGAGAGTAGGTATTGGCTGCAACTCTGCTGAGATTCAGGGCTCAACTGGCATATGAACAGACAGAAGATTCAAGGCTCTGGGACTTATATCTAATGTTTATAGTGCTAATTATAGGTTCAAATAAAATGGGTAGATGAATCATATGTCGGGTAATTAAAAATGAGCCTAACTCTCTTATATTGGGGAAATAGGTTATTCCATATTCCAAGGTAAGGTCCACTGATGGGAAGTTGATTTCATGGGGTTGTTTGCCTTGCTTAAAGTGTACAGCTATCTCTAGAGCCCTCAGGAGCACGTGGATTTGTGGCTTTGTTTCCTGTGGCAGGTAGTGAGATCCATCTGGGTTCTGCATAAATGTAACATCTGGAATGACCTCCTGACTCACTTTGAAATCTCATAGCTGTAAAACTCTTTTCTATTTAATTTTTCCTTCTTTTCATCAATGTCTTATTTCAAATGCATTGCTGGTTGGTCCTTGGTAATAATCCCTTTGTGCTTGATAGGCTTACCACTGGAGGTAAGGTTGTGAGTTTGTTTGCTGAGTTTGACTTAGATGCCTCATTTGAATAATAAAGACATTTTCAGGAGGTAATCTCAGGTTATAGGTATTTTTAGGCTAAGTTTAAATTTTGCAAGTATAAAGTTCACAAGTACAAGCATTAATATAGATGGCTTTACTTTGCTCATCATAAGGTCTTTGAATTTCATCCATATCACATGTGTCAAGACTTCATTCCTTCTTACAGGTAAGGAATATTCCATCATATATATATATATATATATATATATATATATATATATATATATATACCATATTTTGTTAATCCATTCATCAATTTATGGAAACTTGGGTTGCTTCCAATTTTGGGCAGTTTTGAATATGCTGCTATGTACATTGGTGTCCAGTGTTGATGTCCTTAATTTCAGTTCTACTGTGTATGTGCCTAGTAGTGAGATTGCCAGATCATATCATAATTCTATACTTAACTTTCTGAGGAACTGCCAAACCTACCTCCAATGCTGCACCTGTCTACATTCCCACCAGCAGTGCATGAGTTCCTATGCCTCCATATCCTGTCCAATGCTTGTAATTTTCTATATTTTTTTAAATAGCAAACCGTGTAATAGGTATAAGATGATATCTCATTGTATTTATGATTTGAATTTCCCTAATAGCCAGTGATATTAAACATATTTTCATGTGCTTTTTAGCCAATTATATTTCCTCTTTGGAAAAGTGTCTGTTAAAATTTCTTGCCCATTATGTAAGTGGGCTGTTTGTCTTTTAATTTTTGATATATAAGGTTTCTTTATTTATGCTGGATAGTAGGCCCTTATCACATAGGTCATTCCCAATTATTTTCTCCCAATCAGTAGGCTGCTTTTTCACTTTATTGACAAACTCCTTAGAAGCACAAAATTTTCAAATTTGAGGAAGTCCCATTCATCTATGTTTTCATTCATTTTTAGTCCTTTGGGTATGAATTTATGAAACCATTTCCTACTAACAGATCTTGTATATGCTTCCTATATTAACTTCCAGGATCTTTATGGTCTTCGTTTTTATATTTAGGTCTTTGATCCATCTTGGGTTAATTTTTGTATAGGGCATGAGATGGTGATCCTCTTTCATTCTTTTGGATATGGGTATCAAGTTCTCCAAGCACCAACTTTTTTGAAGAGACTATTCTCTCCCTGTTGATTGGGCTTGGTGGCATTATCAGTTGGCTCTATATGCATGAGTCTATATCTGAAATCTTTATTTTGTTCCGTTAGTCAGTATATCTATCCTTGTGCCAACACCATGCAGTTTTGTCCACTATAACTTTGTAGTATGCTTCAAAATCAGGTAGGGTACAGGGGCTTCTTTGGGAGTTGGAGGTTGTCCTGAGTACTGTTGTGGCAGTGGATGTAGGCCATTTTAAATCAGCACACACCACTCAGAACTGAGTG
>JAKSZT010008638.1:2179204-2216608 GCA_026826555.1 Tolypeutes matacus | reverse complement strand
AATCCAGCACCCCTTCTTGATAAAAACACATAATAAACAAAGAATAGAAGGAGACTTCCTCAACATGTTAAAAGACATCTATGAAAATGCACAGCTAACAACATACTCCATGGTGAAAGAATAAAAGTTTTCTCTCTAAGATCAGGAACAAGACAATGATGCACACTGCCACCATTGTTATTCAACACCGTCCTGGAAGTTTAGCTAGAGAAATTAGGCAAGAAAAGCATATAAAAGGCATCAAAATTGTAAAGGAAAAAATAACACATTCCCTGTTTGCAGATGACATAATCCAATATACAGAAAATCCTGAAAAATACACACAAAAAATCTACTGGAACTAATAACTTAAATCAGCTGTGTGGCAGGGTACAACAAGATCAACACTCAAAATTCAGTAGTGTTTCTATATACTAGTAATTAATAATAAGAAGAAGAAACCAAGAAAAACTCCATTCACAATAGCAACTAATGAATTTAATATCTAGGAACAAATTGAACCAAGAATGTAAAAGACTTGTCCATGGAAAATTATAAAATATTGCTACAAAATTCAAGAGAAACCTAAATAAATGGAAGGACATTCGTGATCAAGAATTAGAAGACTAAACATTGTTTTGATTTGTATTTCCCTAATGGCTAATTTAGGTCTTTGTTCCATTTTGATTTGATTGCTGTATATGGTGAGAAGTAGGGAAGCACATTTATTCATTTGTATATGGACATGCCAGTCCCATGCAATTTTCATTACTATGGCTGTGTAATAATTTTTAAGATTGGGAAGTGCAAGTCAAGCAATTTCATTTTTCTTTCTCAAGATGGTTTTGCTATTGAGGAAACTTACCCTTCCATACAAATTTGATGACTGGCTTTTCCATTTCAGCAAAGAAAGTTGTTGGAATTTTTATTGGGATTGCATTGAATCTATAAATCACTTTAGGTGAATTGTTTAAAAATGTTGCATTGTTTAAAAATGAATGTGATGTCCCATCAAGAGCTAGTTACTTTATTATTAATGTAGGAATCATTAAGTGGAATTTTATTTCTATTAACAAAACCTACATATTTATCATAACACAAAAGGACAAGTATTAAAACAATATTTTATTATTTCTCAAATTGACCTTACTATTTTAAATGTGTGAAAACTTTCTGGAAAATAAATTCAATTGCTCAGAAAATCTGAAGAGATAAAAATGAAAACAATATATTGTCATGCCTAAACTACAAGGTCTATGAATATAAATCAGCTCTAAATTTCTTTAAATTTTATTCCAGTGTAAACAAAACTCATTATTAAAGGACCAAATATTATAATAATAAGGACATGATGGATATAAAACAGTATATGTCATGTAATATACTTTTATTTCCATTACATATACAAAAAATCCAGATTCTGCATTTTGTCCTTGATTTGGGACAGGTTTTTTGTGTCATTCAATTAAAGAACAGGATTCAAAGAAATCTTTCTTTCTAGCTAGGGACTTTCCATTTATTTCTGCTTTCCAAAGCTGAGCAATGTATTCAAGTCCTGAAATCTCATTTAATGATTCTAAAATCTCTAAGTGGCAAAAAGAAATAATGAATAAAATGACACACTATTTTTATTAGGTTTTGCTAAGGAAACATCACAAATATGAGCAAGTTTTTACCAAATTAATCCTACCAGCAACATTAGTTTTAGATATGTCCTTGGTGCTCTCCAGCACTTTACAGAAAGTAAAATGGAAGTAGGGAGCTGATATATTCTTTTACAAAAGCTTTTAAACAACAATTACCATTTGACCAAGCAAACTTACTTCTAAGTATAAACACAAAAATTTTGAAAACAAGGACTTAAAGAGATAATTGCACACAGTAGGATTATTCACAAATGCCAAAATCAACACAAGTGTCCAACAACGTATGAATGGGTAAATAACATGTAGTAATTTCTTCTTTACAAGGGAAATCAGAAAATACTTAGAGATGAATGAAAACCAAGATACAACATACCATAATATACCTGATGCAGCAAAGGCAATATTCAGATGGAAATTTATAGCTGTGAATTCCTATAGTGAAAAGGAAGAAAGATATCAAATTAAGAACCTCACTTCACATGTTTAACTACAAAAAGAAGAGAAAACTATACCCAAAGATATCAGAAGAAAGGAAGATTAGAGAAGAAATAAATAGTATAGAAAAACTATTGAGAATAAACAATACAAAAAGTTGGTTATTTTTTTTTAAATCAATAAAATTAACAAGACTATCTAGACTCACAAAGGAAAAAAGAAGACAACTAAAATCAGAAATGAAAATGGTGATGTCACTACTGATCTTACAGAAATAAAAAGGATTATAAGCAAATACCATAAACAATTGTACACAACTAATTAGATAATCCAAATGAAATGGAAAATTTTCTAGAAATATACAAATTATCTAAATTGAGTCAAGGAGAAAGAGAAAACCACAGCAAGCTCTTAACAAATACAGAGATGGAATCAATAGCCAAAAACCTGCCACCAAAGAAAGCCTAGGACCAGATGGCTTCACTGCTGAATTCTATCAAACATTTAAGGAAGAATTAACACCAACCCTTCTCAAACTCTTGCAAACACAGTGTTCTAGAGGAGACACACTCCCTAACTCAGTCTCTGTGGCCAGCTTTACTTGTTGCCAGGCGCTCCTACACCCAGAAGAGCCCTGTCCATGTGGGCCTCATCTTCTGCCAAGGCCTCCTGATCTCTGTGTCCAGAGACCACGCTGTCTTGAGAGCAAAAGTCCCATGGGGAGACAGCAAGGCTGGTCAGTCACAACAGCCACCACTGAGAAGCCACAGCACTGCCTGTGAAACGCCACGAGCTTAGTTCCACTAGAGGAGGTAGGTGTGGGTGGACACCCCGTGATGTTCCTGCAGGAGGTTTTCTTGCCAGGGTTTCACGCCGGGTCCCCATGGCCCTACTGCGCTCAGGCCTCCATGGCACAGCTCCAAAGTTGGTTTCTCAATTGATTTTAGGGAAGGGGAAGAGGTGGGTGCTGTCACTAGTGTTGACCATGTTTCTGCCAGGAACTCCACAGAAACCCAGGGGGCTAAATGGACCTCTTCCCCCAACACACACAGGAGGAGCCTGGGTGCCCTGTAGGGTGTTACATTCTGGTCCGCCCCCTGGTATGTCCTGGAGAAGTAGGGCCTTCTGAACATGGCCTTGCCTGTGTCCGCCAAGATCCCCGTCCCACCCCGGCATGGGCGATCCCCTCAGCAGCCTCCTGCTCTGCCTCTGCCAGACAAAGACACTGGCTGCCCAGCCCCAGGCCAAGGAGAGCCGATACCCGGCCAAGGAGACTGACAGGGACAGAGGCCACAGTAGGACAGTGCCAGGGTGCTCCAGGACAACCTGAAGGTCAGGGAGGAGCGCGGGGAGCATGACCTCCCCCTGCTGGTGGGCGGCAAGTCCTCGGGGGAGGGGAAGAGGCAGAGGGTCCAGATATGTGTGCATTTTGCTGCTGTATTTCTGTTCCCAATCCCCGGGCATCAGTCTTTGTGACTATCTTCCAAATTCGCTCCAAGTCATACACTCCTCTTGCTTAGGAGGGTTCTTGTCATCTTCCATAATTGTCCCCTTGACCTTCCCAGGTTAGGAACTGAGGGCTGACTCAGTTGCCCATTGTTCCAGATGGGAGGTGGCTTAGAGCAATGATTTGGCCTTCAGTACTGCTGGACCTCAAATGGTCCTTTCCTGTGGCCTTGTCAGCACTGCTGCCCTGAACACCTCCCGTGTGCCCCAAGGCACTGATCCTCCCACCCCCAATAGAGGATCCCAGAATAGGGATGGCTGGGCAGAGGACACACAGACATCACTTTCAGCAGTGAAGGCCAGATAACTTCCCTAAGGCTGGAGCAGTTCAGTTACCACCAGCTCTCTGTGTGGGCAGGAGTGTCCCTGTACCCTGCTTGAAATTGGCTCTTTTCATTTTCCTTCATTTACCAGATCTGGGGTCAGGGTGATAAATGGCATAGACTTGTGGCTTTGGTCCCATGAGCAGTGGAGTCCAGAAAGTTGTTTACAGACCAGGTGGGTCTGCTGTTCCCTGAGGTATCAGTTCAGATCCTCAGGCCTGCAGGGGACTTTCTCCCTCCAGGGACACTCCAGGTATCTGCCCTGTCCTGTCTGTGTGGTTTCATCTTTCAATTATTTCCTCACCTCAAATTCAATTTGAAGGCTGAGAACTTTTCTTTGCTAGAGGCCTACACATGCCCCTCAGCCTCAAGTTGCTGAGGGATTAGGTGTAGCAGGTCTGCCCATAGCCCCAGTCCCACCTGGGGGTCCACAGTTCTGCCTCTGACCACATGTGCCTCCTCTGTCCCACCCTAGAGGAAGAATGACTCAGCCCTCATGAGGGAGGAGAGCCTCACAGTGTGGATGGTCAAGGCAGGCCTTTGGGAGAAGCTGGTGGAGCACCTGGTGCCCGCCTTCCAGGAGGGCGACCTCATATATGTCAACATCTTCCTTGGGACATATTGGGTTTTCACCACCACCAAGCAGGTCCTGGACTGACCATTCCAAAGGTGAGTGCCTGCTACATCCCTTGTCACTTGAATGCTCTGTCACCAACTTGCTTGTGTCTCAGAAATGTCATTTCACCCACTGGCCTCAGTTTCCTCCTTGGGAAGGGGGTCAGTAAGAGGACCATCATCCAATATTGATTGTAAGGACTAACTGTGAGAATCCTTGGAAAGTGCTTCCTCAAGCTTGGCTCAGTGGACAGGGTGGCTGGAGTGGCAGGGTTGTTTCTAGGCAGGACTTTCCTCTTCCCAGTGAAGAAGCTCTCAGACTTACCCCCTTAATGACCCCAGTTTTTTCATTTCTAAAAGAGGTTTGAGAACACTTTTGGGGCATCCAGTCTTGGTGTGGTCAGAGCAGGGGTCACTGTAGGCTCCCAGAGGGGTCCAGGCCTACCCTAGTTCTGAGAAGGTGCTGCCCAAGGCTCATTCCTTCACCAAGTATACATCAAGTGTCTACTAGGTGCAGGCACTTATTGAGACACGTAGCTTCGTACAGTGAAGAAAGCAAACAGAAGCTCCTGCTCTTCTGGGTTCCACTTGAGTTGGGGCCACAGGAAATAACAAGAGTCATCCTAAGCAGGGGGTACACTCAGTAAGTTAGCTGTGACATGCTCACGCTCTCCCCTAGATATGGACGTAACCATGGCAGTGCCAGGCATGGTGGATGCCTTGAAATGAAAAAGTGAGTTCACATTGGGGGAGGGGGAGGGGCTCTTCTCACCAGACATCAGTGTGGGGAGTTGGGTGGTAGGTGACAGGGAAGGGCTGGGCAGAACACTGGGACCCACACATCCTATGACATCCCTGGAGGGCTGAGTCCAGAGGGCTTCCACCTCCAGTTGGAAAGGAGTCAAAGGAAACTCTGGGCGAGGTCCTGGGGTATTGGCTGTAGAGGAACTTGGTGTCTCATTGTAGGTGCCCAAGAGAACCCTTCCCCACCACAACCCATCACAGCCTCAAGTACCCCAAATGCACCTCAGACAGACCCATGAAAGGAGGTGGTGAGCAGCCTGCTCCAAATCTGCCATGGCCTTCTTCAGTCCTGTCTGCCTCCTGCAGTATGGCAAGGCCAGCTGCGAACCCCTATCATTTGGGAGGGCAGTGTCGGTGGGAAGAGGAGACAAACACATGACACATGGCAGAAGATGAGGCAGCTCCTTGGGGTAGAATTTACTGGGTGGGGGCCACAAGTTTCCAGGGCAGAAGGACAGACGTTGTCCCCTCATCACTCACGAATTGATGAAGCTCCTACTGTGTCAGCACCAGGCTATGGACAGACCAGTCAAAACCCTTCCCTGTCATTATGGACTTTATGTTCCAGAAGGAGGGTCCCTGGGGGCAGCATGGAAAGAAATGCCAGTTTCTGACTTGTTGTCCACCCACCTACCTTCAGCACCCTCTCCTCCCTGCTGGGCACGTGGATGGACCAGTACCCTGAAGATTTCCTACAACCTCCAGGCTCTCACTGCCTCAAGCTTCTGGTGGCCTACACCCAGTTGCATTTATCTGGCTCTGCCCTGGAGCACCGTGTCGTAGTTTTCCTTTCACAGATGAGCCACCTGGAATCCATTGAGGCAGACACAAAGGGTAAGGAGGACTCAGGGTGATAGCTTGTGAGCTTATGGTGTGGGGACCGGGATGAAACCATATAAGCAGGAACTACCAGAGGTTGCCCTTGGGCCAGAAGCAAGGAGGAACCTCAAACAAGGCACCTGGGAAACTGCAGTCTGGGAAGACTTTTTGGGCTGGATCTTCCCCTAGGGGTAGTGGGATCTTCTCTGTATTTGAAAGACACTTGGAGCCATTCATGGTGTGGAACCTACCTCTTCTTCAGCTCCTTTGTCAGCTCCAGACATACAAATGCCTCCAGTGCCAGTTCCACCACATGCAGCGGACACAGGGGCAGTTCCTGAGCATGAATCAGCAACATTGCCACCTATAATGCCAGGTAAGGTGTTTGCACAGAGCTTGCTCTGGAAATTGACAGCTCCTGAGCTGAAGGTGGCTCCAGCTCCACCACAACTCCTACCCACAGAGTTAGGGCCTGTTCCGGTCCTGGAGCTAGACCATCCTACTTCATCAGCTGGAGCACCTACTCAGGAGCTGGGAGCAGCTACATCACAATCAGTAGCACAAGTTCCAGGCACAGGCACCCATATCACCATCTGATGCACCAGTTCCAGAGCCAAAGGCAAGTCCAGTTCCACCTTCCTTGACTCCTACATATGTATTGGCACTGCCCATTGTGGAAGTAGAGACTGCTCCTTCACCATCAGAAGCATCAGCTTTAGAACCTGAACAGGCTTTGGTGCCACCTCCACTGCCACCTATGGAGGTAGCACCAATGACCAACCAGCATGTAGAGCCAGCTCCATTGCCAGATATAGCAGCTGCTGCCAGGCTGGAGGAAGTAACATCACCATCTGTATCAACCAGTTCCTGAACTGGAGGCAGTCCCGCCTCTACCTCCAGTGACACCTACACAGCCTGCACTAGGGCCCATTCTGGAGCTACAGCCTAACTCACCTTCAGCAGCAACAGCTCTGGAGTTGGAGGCAAGTCTGGCAACACAACCAGAGCACCACGAGAGCTCAAATCAGCACCAGGGTGGGCTACACCATCAGAGCCTTCCTGCTCCTTGCCAGAGGCATCAGTGAATGGACTGAGTGAGGAGAAGTCTCACCTTCTGTCTTTCCCTCCTGAGCTGGTGGTAGAACAGATGGATGTGGTGAGCAGTTGGACTTGGCCAGGTGGAGCTGGGGGGATCTTTCTCCCAGGATCTGCCATCCCAACCTTAGCATCCCTTGATCCAGAATCTTATGATCTGGGTCCAAAGCTTGGGTCCACTCCCAGCACTGTAACCTGGGCAAGCTTATTAATCCCCAAGCCCACACTTGCCCCTTCAGGAGAATAGATATAGGACACTAACCATACCTGCCACACACACTGACTGTGAAGATTACATGAGAGCAAAGAAATACTAAGCCTGAGGGGGCTTGGTCCTTGAGGGGGGTGAAGGGAGCTCACTGAGTTTAACTGACTCCATGGGTGGTCACTCTGTGCTGGGAGTCTCCAAAGCATTGACACTAATAAGACCCTAAAGTGCACTAGATCCTTTGGCAGGCACCCAAAGCCTCTGGTCCCTCCAAGGATCATACACCTGACCTCAAGCAGGCCTAGGAGATATTATCAGGAGGGGCTGTGGTGCCAACCAGAGGCCTGAAGCACCTCTTGTGCTGGAGTCTGTGAGATGAACTTGAAAGTGCAGCTCTCTCTTCCCTGCTAGCCTTGGGCCCTGGGTCACTAAAATGTTAGGTCCCCTCAGGGGACAGAGAACACACCCTGTGCTCAGCCCGCTGAGCTCCAGCTGAGACCTCCTGACCCTGGCCTGGGTCCAGAGGGCCTGAGGGATCTGAGCTGCATGGGTGCCGAACTGGCTGACATCTCCTTTTCCCTGGGAGCTGTTCAAGAATGTGGTTCCTTATCACTGCCTGGGCTTCATCTGGTCCCAGCGCAACAAAAAGTGCAAGGAGCACGTGTCTCCTACCGTCCGTGCAATCATCACACAGTTCAACGGTGTGACCAACTGCATTATCTCCACCTGCCTCGGGGACCAGAGCATGAAGGCTCCGGACAGAGCCAGGGTGGTGGAACGCTGGATCGAGGTGGCCAGGGTATGCTCAGAACACCTGTTTGGGTCCTGGAACCCCTGTCTGTTATTACTGGCTCTCAGGACTACAGGTCCTCTTCGGCCTGTAGCTCAGTCCTGCACTATCATCACTAATGGCTGAGGCTACTGAGTGTGGGTGTCCCTCCCTGGGTCCACAGTGTGCTCTCAGGGTCTCCCTGGGTGTCTGTCTCATCCAAGAGGGGCGATGTCACCTGAGGGGGCAGAAGCTGGAGCAAAGGGACACTCAGACCATACCTCATGGCTCATTCTTTCTCCCTCACCAGGAATGTCAAATCCTCAGCAATTTCTCCTCATTCTATGCCATCCTCTCTGCTCTCAAAAGCCACTTGATTTACCATCTCAAGAAGACATGGGAGGAAGTTTCCAGGTGGGCAGACCTCTCTCCAGGGGAAGAAAGTTGGACCAGGGACCCCACAGGCCCGGGCATCTCCCATCAAGTAGCCTGGGAGGCAGAGGCTCCTGGGCAGGTGCCAGGTGGGGTGGGGTTCTAGGTCTTCACATGGCCTAAGGTCAGCTATTCTGCCTCAGCACTGGTTCTCTCCTCTGTCAGTTACAGAGTTGAGCAAAATGGGAGAATGTCAAGTGTTTGCTTCTCAGCAACACACTCTGTCTAATTGAAATCTACATGTGTTAAAACCAGCAGAGCATGAAATGGGAATGGGGTCCCTGTTGTGCCCACCTGAGAGCTCAGCTCACAAGTAACACAAGGTCCTGCAGCACGCAGACCTATCCAGTTTCAGCACCACCGCAGTCAAGGAGGCTAAAATAAGTGGATTGGTGTTACACCTTCCCACCCACTCCCTCCTTCTCCTTCCTTCTTGCCTTCCCCCAGGGACAGCTCCCACCTCTTTCAGAGGCTGTATGATATTTTCTTAAATGAGGACAACTGTGCAGAGAGCAGTGAGCTGATCATCAAGGTAAAGAGGGGGCTGGGGATCAGGGCTCAGGAGGTGGGGTTGTTAGTTTTTCATGAAAACTTCTTTAAAATCACCCAATCTGGCCTATTCTGGAAGAAGATGAAGTGGGATATGTTTGTTTTGTTGGCAGGTGGGGGGCAATTGTAGGGCAGTAGGCTGTGGTTCTTGGATGTTGTAGAGATGGCTGGAATGTTCCCGGAGTAGATGATGAATTGGCAGGATGAGAAGTCTCCATCCACACAGGAGGTTCTCATAACTGCACCATATTATGAATGACATGTGTGCCAGCGAGCTATGAGAAATATATGGGAGAGAGGAAACCATCGTGGTCCTTCCTGACCATTCCTAGAAGCTTCCACATAGAAGAGAAAGCAAAACGTCAATTCTCAGTACTCCTGGAAGCCCCCACCATACCTGGACAATCAGACCTGGCACCATGGAGACCCATTCCTGAATGGATGCTATGACTTGCCTGCAGGCACAATATCCTGAGTGAACCCTGGGGGCGAGGATGCCTTTGGCATAGCTTTGGGCAGACATTGGGGTCTCCATTCCTGTTGGATAGAACAGACAGGAATTGCTCAACTAGGCCTCCAGAGACACCCCATCCTCAAACTCCATGGCTGGGATGACATAAGGCCCCACCCCACACTCAGAGGCCTGGAGAACCAGACACCAGTTAGTGGTGGTGGGTGATGGGGTGATGACAGCTCAGACAATGCCTCCATGTGGAGGGAGCAGCCTGTCTTCCAAAGCCCTGAATGATTCAGGTCAAGTTGACACTGTCTTGGGCCTCTGAGTCCTTACATGGAATACAGACATGACCATCCATTGGTGTGGCCCTCATGGTGAGGTGGTGAGGTTCAAGGGGGAAAAGAAATGTGGCTGAGTGTTCCTGTGACTCTGAGGTGGATAGCGTGATGGCCAAAGCATCCTCACTAGCATGCAACGCAGGCTTCTGGACTCCTGATGAGGGTGGTCAGGTCTTTGACCTCAGATCACAGATGAACAAACAGGCTCAGGGAGGCCAGTCAGCTTGCACAAATTCATGCAGGGGACATCTGGAATGTGATGGCAGCAGATTTCTACCTGCCCACTTGGTCCAGGTGTCCAAGACACAAGGGGCAATATATGAGGGGTGGAGGGCCTCACTGACCTTGTCTTCAACCTTGCCAGGAGGGTATCTCTAAGTTTGCTCCCTGGAGAGGAACCCCAAAAGAGCCCAGAAGCAGCCGGAGCAGGAGAGGGTGAGTTGCCCAAGGCCAGGAGGTTCGGGACAAGGTGGCCTCCAAGTCAGCATGTGGGCCCTCCCAAAGCCCATCCTTGGAAAGCCTCCCTTCAGTGTCGCCTCCCCTGGAACCTTTAGGGCAGTGAGCTGTGGGAATCCAGGGGGGAGTTAGATGCAGCCAGTCAGAGCAAGAGCCTAGAAGACCTGAACCAGGGTGGATTGGGTGGCAGAGGGGGATAAACTTGGTGATTTTAGAAAAGGCAGTGCTGGGAGATAACTGCAAGGGAGTTTGGGGTCCTTGGAAGCTGAGAAGGTATCTTAGGGGTGACAGCTAAGTGTCTGAGACTGTCCCAGGGGAAAGCTGTGTGGTCCTAGGGGTCTGAGACTGAGGAGTTTTCAGGGAGGGGTCTCGGAGGTACCTGAGAGCTTGTACTCATCCCCACCCTACCCTATGCCACAAGGTGTGATCCAGGGCATTTTCCCATGCCTGGGGACATTCTTCACTCAATTTTTGATGCTGAACTATGCCATGCACGAGTATCTGGATGTAAGTGAGCCTGGGGTCTGGGGCAGGGTGGGAAAGGGACCCTGAGGCTTGGGAAGAAAGGCCTCATCCCTGAACCCTGAGCTCTCACCAGTGGGCACACCACATTTCCTGAGAGACTCACAGCACCCTGGGAGCTAGGGTGCCATGGCTGCCTTGCAGAAGAGTAAAAGGAGGCTGGTCCAAGGGGCCATCTCTCCATTGTCTTCATTGGCTGGGAGTGGAAAGTTTCTCTGTCTCCACTCCCAGACCCCACTCTTGGCACCCAGAAGTCTGCCTGGGTCAATCCCTGGTCTGGGATGCTCTGTGCATGTTGAACTCTGCAGTCATTCAGTGTGACTGGCTAAGGGGTGATGCGCATGGCAATGGATTGGGGGCCTCTTTGTGATGGATGCAAACTCTCTGCCTTCCAGGGGAGGATGGTCAATTTTGACAAAAAGAGGAAGGTGAGCAGCTGTGGCTATCACTGTGCTCAACTTGAAATGTGTTCTCTGGACAGGAGGGGATGAATACACCTCCAAAAGCATGACTGGTAGACACAAGCACCAAACATGCTACAGGCTATACCTTTATGATGGAGAAAACTAGACAAAATCTCCTTGATCCACTTAGGAGGCCCTAGGGAGCTGACTTAGTATTCTAGAAAGTGGGAAAGGGAAAGAATCCAGAAGAATAGCACAGACCCAGAGCCAGGCATCCTGGGCTCTGAGGCCTTAGATCAGTTTCTCAAGCACCAGGGCCTTTTTCTCACTACCTGAAGGGGTGAGAAAATCAACCAATGTATGCGCACATGGTATGTATGTGCACAATAAAATTAACTGTATTCTTGCCAATGAGCTGATACCCTTCTCCCAGCCATTACCCCAGGCAAATTAAAATGACTCCCACCATTCCTAGAAGTTGGTTCTAAATCCTCTTTTGTCTTTCAAATGGGAAATGGGAGCTGTGAAGTGTGAAACAGGGCAGAACGACCCCTCCTACAGAACGGGAGGACTGAGGAATGGAGAGGTTAAGAAAGGAGATGAGTAGCCACACCACTGAGGCAGAGCAGGAATTCCAGTCCAGTGTTTCTTTCAAGCTGGCTCTAGGCCAGGAAAACAAGAAGAAAATAGCATCAAAGTGTAGATATTTGCTGAGTGTCAGGTACTGCCTGGTCATGGAGGTGTTCAGGAACCCTGTGTGGGAGGCCTGGGCCAGGGCTGCTCTTCACTGGGCCCCAGTAGACTTGTCCTGGGTAGGGCTGTGTTAGGGGGCCATGCACTGGGTACTAGAAATCCAATTTCAGCTCTGAGATCTTGAGCAGAGAAGGCGGCAGGAGGTGGGGTGAGGGAGTAGATGACCTCTTGGCAGCTCCATTCTGAGGTTGGCAGTTATGAGTCATTGTCACTTTTAAAACAAAGGTCCTTGATTTTTAGCTGTGCCTCTGCAGACTCTTTCCTTCAGGCAGGCATCACTCAGAGGGTTCCTTTTTGGTCCTGGAGTTGGATTGGGGAATTCAGGTCCCTGGCTGAGGCCTGCTCTTGTGGGGACACAAAGAGATGGGGTGTCCTGTGGTCCCTCAGAGCACAGCTGACCACCCCTGTCCCAGTGCTGCAGATCCCAGACAGCGCGAATGTGTACTATGCTATGAAGTCTTCGCCCAAGTATCATTTTCTGCTCATGAAGTGGAACACACCCATGGATGACAAGGTCAAAAGAACAGAGTTATCTCAGTCCTTCTGGGGAAAAAGCAGAAGGGACCCAAGTTCCTAAAGGGGAAATTCTCATTGGCCCCTCATGCCCACCAGCCTCAGGGTCCCCCTTCCCAGGTCTGCCTGGCCAAGTAGTTTCCTGACCCCAACTTCAGTGGGCCAAGCAGTCAGGCACTTCCCTCCCCACCAGCCAGTCTGGACCACCCTCAGACTCCACTTAACCCCCTGCACCTCTCTTGATGCCCTGAATGACTCTGCCCTTTGACCAGTCCTGGGCTCCTGTGAGCAGTCACTCATTTAGGGGACAACTGAGAGTCTCACCTGGAGCCCTTGGATGACATCCATGACCTTCCAGGGTTCCCTGCACAGCTTCCCCCATGCTAACATTTTTTCAGGAGTGAGGGAGTCTCTGATCACTCCCACCCATGTCCCCCCATTCCTCAGAAGTAGATGGAGAGACCCTCCTCACCGAGCTCACTCTTCACTGAGTGAGTGAGGAGGGGCCCAATTGGGCCCCAGTTTTCTCAAATCTCATACCACTGCAAGGGCCACATCCCACTGTCTCTGAGACTTTATAAGACTATGCTAAACATGGTTAGTGGGAAGGAGGATTTGGATGAGATTGAAAAATATTTGAATTTATGAATAAACAGCAAAAAATTATATATATATAGAGAGAGGGGATGGGCAATATTTATCTATTGTAAATAGTAAATGTTAGATGTGAGTATTTTATTATTAAAGCCTTGTTTCAACTACATCCTCATAGTTGATGATTGGTTCTTTCATTTATTGTGTTAATTGAAATGAGTTGAAGCCTCTCACATTTCTCATTCAAATAAGAAATCATGCAGAGTCATCAGTTTATTTTAGAAGGGAGAAGAGAAAGAGCCAGCCACCCTTTCCTGGCTTACTGAAGCAAACTCAGAAATCCCCTTTCACAGAGCAAATGTGCATTGCAGTATCAATACACCTAGAAGGAGCTGAAACCAGCTCCTTCTAGGTATATTTTAGAATGGGCTAAAATCCAAAATGCCAACAACAACAAATGCTGGTGAGGATACGGCACAACAAGAGCTCTCTTTCGTTGCTGGTGGTCATGCAAAAATGGTACAGTCACTTTGAAACACAGTTTGGCAGTTTCTTACAAAGCGGAATATAGGCTTACCATAGGACCCAGCAATTACACTCCTCAATATTTTCACAAAGGATTAGAAAATTATGTCCACACAAAAACCTTAACAGGAATGTTTATAGCAGCTTTATTCATAATTGCCCAAAATTGGAAGTGACCAAGTTGCCCAATCACAGCTGAATGGATAAACAAACTGCACAGCCATTTAATGGCATATTAGTCAGCAATAAAAAAATGAGGTATCAAGGCACAAAAAAACATGGAAGAATCTTCAAGGCCTACGACTAGATGAAAGTAGGCATTTTGCAAAGGCACAATACTTTATGATTCCAACTACATGACACTGTGGAAAAGACAAAACTATAGAAAGAGTAAGATCAGAGGTTCCCAATAGTTTTTTGAGGGCTGGAGCAGTGGGATGAATAGGTGGAGCACAGGCATTATTAGGGCACTAAAATTGTCCTGTAGGATCATGGATTGCTGGCTATGTGGCATGATGCATTTGTCAAAGCCTGTATAACTGTTCACACAAACAGTGAACCCTAATATGAACTCTGGGCTTTAGTTACAAAAATTGTATCAATATTGGTTCATTACCTGCCAGATAATAATTGGAGAAACTGCATGTGTAAGGATGTTATATAGGAACTCTACTTTCTATACATTTTCTCCGTAAAGCTGAAAAATGTACTATTTTTCAAAAAGAGGTTAAAAAAATCTTAGAGATATATTCCTACCCATTCATTTTAAGGGAACTTGGAGCTCAAAGGGACTGGAAGCCACTGTAGCTTATCCATAGGAGGTGCTCAGTCCAGAACCTGAACGAATGAGTGAATGAATGGACAAGGGTTAGAAAGAGAGCAATAAACCTTTGCTTCCTTTTTCATGAATGGATAATTTTCTAAACTAAATGACTTTTTGAGTAACAACATTAGTAATTGTGGATAAGTTTTTCTGAACATTTTCAAAAAGTTTTCATACATTTATTCTAACATTTACTGTCCTCTACTTATATCCAAAGGTCTGTTTAATGTGCCAGAACATGCTGACCAGTAGCCTTGATCACCCACCTGACCATTAGGGTGCACTTGTTTTTCCTACTGAGCTTTATAGCCTCTCTCTGGAGATAAGCTCTAAGCATAAGTGGAGGATGTGAACTCAGAGCCCCTGCTGCTGGTCCCCCCAGGCAGCTCCACAAAGGTGGTGGGTCCAGCTCTCCCTAGAGAGAGCAGTCATTTGGGACTGGTCTTTTATCCATGTCTGCTTCCTGGTAGCCATTCTGCATGATGGTCTGGTGGAGGTGTGCAATCATCTTCTTTTTCTAATGATTTCTATAGTCAATACCATTTACTTGTATAAAATTTTAAAACCATTTTAAAACAGGAACCCAAATATATTGATAACATAAACTTATAATCACATATAGACAATTTCAAAAGGGACACAATTCCTCACCATCCCAACCACAACAGCTCTTCTGCTTCCTTTTCCCATGTTCTAGACTTGTCCTCAGACCTAAGCATATTATATTTATATAATCATATTAATAGTCTACATTCACATGTGTGCTCTGCTCTTTTTACTTAACATTTTATCTCCAGAAATTTTAGAGGCTGTTTTGCAGTTTACATAACTAAAACTTTTCATGGTAGCAGAGAAAAGGCTAAGCCACATTACACTTAACCATTCTGTTGTGATTGGTCCTTTATACATCGACTTCTTACTATGACAAATAACATGAATATGTGCATTTGCAAAGAGAAATATTCCCTTGTTTTTACTTTCCTGGGATAAATTAACAGGACTAGGGAATTTAGGAGCAGGGCAAAGGACAGATCCTTACTTGGATTCTTTTTGCCTGATCATTTTTCCAAGAACTTTTCCAATATTCATTGACTCAGGCAGGATATGATT
Source organism: Tolypeutes matacus (assembly GCA_026826555.1). Taxonomy (NCBI): domain Eukaryota; kingdom Metazoa; phylum Chordata; class Mammalia; order Cingulata; family Chlamyphoridae; genus Tolypeutes; species Tolypeutes matacus. The sequence goes on along the minus strand of JAKSZT010008638.1, from coordinate 2,200,933 downwards.
ATGCTGGTTATATTGCCCCTTTACATGTGCTAGGTAATTTTTAATAGAAACTGTTGAAGCCAATTGGATAGGGGTAAAATGCCCTCCCTTTCTTGTGTGATTTTGTACATTTTTGCTTATATGTGAGGCTGCTCAACTAAAGTCTTGAGGGTTATCATTCATGAGGACATCTGCTTCTGATCATGATGGAGTAATAAGTGCTGGTTTTGCCCTCCCACCATAAACAACTAAAACTACTGGACAGAATATATGAACCCACAGTTCTCAGATGCTGGATAACAAGCAATGCATAGCAGAGTTACCCAAGGGAAGGGAGACCTGGGAGGTGACAGTCCCCAGCCTGTAGATAGTGTACAGGCTATAGCAAAGCCCAGATGGGCTTGGCAGCATCCTTGAGCTGCAGACAAGCAGCTGGGAGTCTGGGAATTCAAGGCACCTACATTTGCATCCAGAGTGCCAGAGCTGCAGGGAGAGGAAAGAACTGAGCAGGGAAAGGCAACTACAGAGCTCTGCAGAGGATCCACTTCCAGTCTTCAGCTGACCCTGGCCATGTCACAAGGAAATGACCAATGGCCTCAGAAGAAAGCATGAGAACTCAACAGACAGCACAGTCCTCACACAGGACTGGGAATTGTTCATATTTCCACAAATCAGCATGGGAGAAACTAATAATTTATAGAAGTTTGGGTATTCAGAGGGAATTGGCTCTGTAGTTGGGAATAATTAGTCCTGGACTAAAAGTTGCTCTGGTCCCACCTAACAAAGAGTGAAAGAGTGTTTTGACAGGACCAAAGTGCAGCCCAGAACAAAGCTCAAGACAGTTGAAAGGAATATAAACATATCCAACACCCAACCACATACAATGCACAATGTCCATCATCTAATAAAAATTATCAGATATATAAAAAGCAGGAAATACAACCTATAATGAGGATAAAATTAATCAGAAACAGACCCAGAAATAACATAGATTGTAGAATTTACAAAGAAATTAAAAACATTATAATAGTTTTCCCATCAGAACAATTTTTTGAACAACAGAAAACTGTCCTCCAGGAAGGTCAAAGACAAATGGGGACAAATGCTCAATTCTCATCTCAATCTTGAGAGGGAGCTATTTTAATCTTTGAAGAGATGAGAAACTAAATCTCAGACAGATTAAATAATGTGTTTAAAGTCACTAGCCAGGAAGGAAACTTCACATTTCCAAGGGCAGAGCCCATACTCTTCCTCAGATTCCTTGTCCTTCTAGGGACACAGTCTCTGTGGCCAGAAAAGCAGACCCTTGTGCAACCAAAAGTGCCCCACAGGGTCCTGGGAGCCACATGGCAGGCAGACCTCAGGGCTGGTGCCAGAGAGTATGACCTGGACATTTCACCCTGGGAGAGATGATTAGGTACTGGGGCAAGGGAAAGCAGCTGGTGATATCATAGGAACTGACAATTGGATAGTCCTTGTATACATGTTCAATAAGAAACCTGTATATACATTGGAGTAATGCTAAGGGAAATTTCAAAGGTGGCACAGTGCTAGTGCTTTCTTCTAGCCCCATAAATCCTGGAAGGGAGGAAGAGCGGGGTCTTCACTCATGTGACAGGTGTGAAAACTGAGTTAAGACAAGGGAAGTAACTGGATCCGACCCCAGATCAGGGTGTGAGAATGGACATGATGCATTCTTCCTCACTCTGCATTCCTTCTCCCCATGTGGCCCATGTTGGCACTCCATCCATGACTCTGCAACCTGCTCTGCACCCTGATGGATGGTGGCTTTCTTAAGCTGCAGGCAAGGCAAGGACAACAGCAGCACCCACCTGCCCACAGGGACCAGAGAGAAGAAAGAAGAGAGAGGGCTGAAGCAGGACTGCCATGGAGACCTGGGGTCCAATCCTGCCAGGAGAGGCTGCTCTTGGATACTGTAGCCATTGGCCAATTTAATGTAATTATGAATTCCAAAAATATAATTGGATCATGCTTGTAAACTGATCTGTTAATCTGGGCATGATTAAGTTATGATTAGGGCATTGACTGGGCCACGTCAGTAGGGCATTGAGCCCCACCCCTTGGTGGGTGGGGGAATCGAATATAAAAGGCAAGACAAAGGACAAAGGAAGCAGTTTTTGAGAAGCAGTTTTGATGCTGGAGAGAAGGCCCCAGGAGGAGAGAAGTGAGCCATTCACCTGATCATTTACAGCTGACCTTGTGGAGGAAACAGGAGCTAAGCCCAGAGAGAAATGCAGCCTCAGGAAGAGAGGAATCCAAGAAGCCTGAACACTGGCAAATGTCGGCAGCTGTCTTGCTCCAACACGTGACAATGGACTTTGGTGAAAGAAGAAACTTACACTTTCTAACCTTGTAACTGTGGACTTCTACCCCAAATAAATACCCTTTATAAAGACCAATCCATTTTTGGTATTTCATATTAGCACCCCTTTAGCTGACTACTACAGATGCCATCTGCAAGAGATTCATGCTTTGGGCAGATGGAAGGTGAAGGTAAAAGGGCAGGATGCTCCAGAGAGGTGGGAATAGGACATGGGCTTCCTGTAAGTGTGTATGTGTCTGTGTCTGTGGGGAGAGAGAGAGAGAGAGAGATTCATTAGATCCCCAAAATTCAACTGGTGTCTACATGCAAGTGCTCCTTAAACATGTAGGGCCATCCCCTCTTTTCACACTGCTGTCCCTGAGGTTGATGCTTCTGTGTCCTTGACCCATTCCCCTTGATGGACCTAGTACCCTTGACATTTAAAGGTAAAAGACTGAAAGCTATGCCCCTAAGATCAGAACAAGAAAGCAATATCTGTACTTGCCAATTTTATTCAATGTTGTTCTGGAGGTCCTAGCCATGGTAATTAAGCAAGAAAATGAAAAGGAAAAAATAAATATAGGTTGCAAAGGAATAAGTAAAACTATCTTTATTGACCAATGATATGGTCTTATATGTAGAATATCCCAGAGAATCACATAAAATTTATTATATCTCATAAACAAGTCCAGCAATACAGCAATACTGTATTCAGTATTGTAGAATACAGTATCAATATACAAAAATCAGTTTTATTTTGTATACTAGCAATGAACAAACTGAAAATGAAAGTAAGAAAAACAATTCCATATACAATAGCATAAAAATGAATAAAATACTTAGGAAAATATTTAACAAAATAAATGAAATTCTTGTATACCAAAAACCATAAAATGTTGAAAAAATTAAGACCTAAGTAAATAGGAAGATACTCCATATTCATGTATTAGTAAACTTAATATTGTTAAGATGGCAATGTGCCCCATATTGACCTACAGATTTAATGCAACCACTATCAAAATCCCAGCTTGTTATTTTTGAAGAAATTGACAAGGTAATCCTAAAATTGACTTGGAAATTCAGGGGACCCAGAATAACCAAACAATCTTGAAAAAGAAGAACAAAGTAGAAAGACTCACATGTCCCAATTTCAAAATTTAATCACTGCTACAGTAATGGGTGTGTTGTGAGCATAAAGATAGACATATAGTTCAATGGAATAGAATTGAAAGTCCAGAAATAAACCTCCCCACTTACAGTTAATTCACCTTCCATAAGGCTTCCAAGCCAATTCAGTGGAGGAAAAAGGGCATTTCAACCCTGGTGCTGGGACAGCTGGATAATCACAAGCAAAAGAATGAAGTTGGACTGCTTCCTAACACCACATAAAAAATGAACTGAAATAGATATAGTCCTAAATATGAGACAAAATTATACAATTCTTAGATGAAAATATGGAAGGAAATCTTTATGATCTTGGGTTTGGCAATGGTATCTTAAATATCACACCAAAAGCACAAGTGACAAAAGAAAATATTAGTTACATTGGACTTCCTAAAAATTTAAAATTTTGGTGCTTGAAATAAGAGGCAATATCAAGAAAGTGAAAAGGCACAATAAAGAGTAGGAGAAAATATTTACAAATCATATCCAACAAAGAACTTGGATATACAATACACAGAGAATTCTTACACTCCATAATAAAAGACAAAAAACAATAAAAATGGACAAGAATCTGAATATACATTTCTACAAAGAAAATACATGTGTTCAATAAATACATAAAAAATATGTTAACCAAAAGGGAATCAAAATCTCAATGAGATATCAATCCTACTAGGATGGGTATAATATATATTTTTTAAAAGAAGTTTCTCTTATGAATATTTATGCAAAATCTCTCAAAAAATAAGGCAAATCAAGGAATGGAAAAAACAAATAAACAGAAATACTGGAAAATCACATCCAACAGCACATTAAAAGAATTATGCACTATGACCAAGTAGGTTTTATCATAAGTAGGCAAGGGTGGTTCAATACAAGAAAATCAATTGATATAGTACACCATATTCATAAAAATGAAGGGGAAAAACCCATGATCATTTTGATTGATGAAGAAAAGGCAATTGACAGAAAACCAGCATAATTTCTTGATAAATACACTTAGAGAAATAGTAATAGAAGTTGTTTTGGTTTGCTTGGCTGTCAAAAGCAGATGCTATAAAATGGGTTAACTTTTTTTGAAGGAGGTACTGGGGATTGAACCCAGGACCTTTGTGATGGTTAGGCTAATGTGTCAACTCGGCCAAGTAGTTGTGTCCAGGTGTTTGTTCCAGCAAACACTGGGCTAATTGTAATACAAGAGCATTTATATGGACTTCAATCACCAGTGAGTTTATTGCGTGGATGGCTGATTACATCTGCATCAATCAGGGAGATTACATTATCAATGGGTGGTGCCTTTATCCAATCAGTTGAATGACTTAAAAGTGGAAGTGATTTCAACATTCAGAGAGAATTTCCCAGCTCGTCGTTGGACAGGCATCTTCTCCCAGAAACTCATCAACGACCTTTCATTGGGCTTTCATCGGAGCCACTGGTTTGCAGCCTGCCTGCAGAACCTGGACTTGTGCATCCCCACGATCGCGTGAGAGACTCTTTTAAAATTTCATATTATTGATAGATATCTCCTGCTGATTCTGTTTCCCGAGAGAACCCTGACTAATACAACCTTGAACATGTGAAGTGCATGCTCAATCACTGAGCTACACCTGCTCCACAAAATAGGTTGACTTTTAGCAATGTGAGTTTATTCCTTTACAGTTTGAGGCCTTGACAATATCCCAATCAAGACACCATCAATGTGAAACTTTCTTCCTGGAGACCTGATGAGAGCAGGCCTTGGGGCCTCTGCCACACGGTGAGTCAAATGGCACCAGCACCTATTGATCTCTCCCTTCTCTTCTTGGTTTTGTTGCTTTTAGTTTATTGCTTATATGAATTTTATCCTCATTTGAATTTCATTCTCTTACTCAGGATTCCAATAAAAGACCCACACAATAAACAAAAAAAAATTTTAATTCCTACCCTGAAGAGTCCTGTTATGTTTTCTAATAGAGTGGCAAGAATCTATAGAGTACATAGGCAGGGACAATAAAATAAAACAAACCAAGATTCCAAGGCTTTTATATTAATGCTTATGCTTATGAACCTTATTCTTGTAAAATTAAAACTTAGCCTAATAATATCAATTGCCTAAGAGTTATCACTGGAAAACCTTGTTACTCGAATGTGGCCTCTCTCTAAGCCAAACTCATCAAGGAATTTAAAACATTTACTCACTACCTTGCTTGCTGCAAGGTAAAATCTCTCAATCTGAATCAGAGCAGGCATTGCCTTCCCAAAATCCTCAAGACTGAGAAATGAACAAACAAGGAAGGAACAGAACAATGGGCCATAGTAAATGTATTATTATTGTAGTAATGTAAGAACCAGTAACACTGATACAAAAATAATTGTACCAGAGGTTTTGAGGGGAGGAGGAGGAGGGAAGAATATGTGGAACACAAGGCTTTTTTTAGGGCATTGGAATTGTTCTGCATGATATTGCAAAGTCAGATACAGAACATTATGTATTTTGTCAAAACATATAAAATTGTATGGTGCAAAGGGTAAACCATAACGTACACCATAGACCATAGTTAGTAGCCATGCTTCAATTGTAAAAAATGCACCAAACTTATGTAAAATGTTATTAATAGGGGAAATGTAAGAGGCAGAGTGGGTGGGATATATGGGAATCCCCTATATTTTTTATGTAACTTTTCTGTAATCTAAAACTTCTTTAAAAATAAAGTTTAAAAAATAGAAAAAAACACAGAAACATCATTTCACACAAACTATAATGACTACTATTAAAAAGAGAAAATTACATGCATTGGAAAAGATATGGAAAAATAGGAACACTCATTCTTTGCTGGTGGGAATGTAAAATGGTGCTGCTGCTATGGAAGTTTGACAATTCTTCACAGATCTTTCAATAGAAGTGCCATAAGATGTGGCAATCCTGCTACTAAGTATATACCCAGAAGTATGGAAAGCAGAGTCTGAAACAGATATTTGCACACCAATGTTCATAGAAATATCATTCACAATTGCCAAAAGACGGAAGCAACCAAAGTGTCTATAAACAGAGTAATAGATAAAATATAGTATACACATAATAGAATATTTTTTATTATAAAGAATTCCTGATGCATATGACAATATGGATGAACCCTGAGTACATATTGTTGAGTGAAATAAGCCAGGCACAAAAGGGCAAACATTGCACAATCTTTCTGACATGAGCTAATTATAATAAGCAACCAAATAAACAAAATTTGTTTAATATAAGTTACCAGGTGATATACTGGGGTTAGAGAATGAGGGGGAGTTGGTGCTTAATTTTGTACAGGATTTATATATAGGTTGATTGCAAAGATTTGAAAATGGATGATGGTGATGCTAGCACATTATTGTGAGTATAATTAAGAGCACTGAGTTACATTGGTGAATGTGGTTTAAAGGGGATAGATTAGGTCATATATGTTACTAGAATAAAATTTAAAGGTTAAACATAAGACTGAGCAACACAGTGAACTTTATTGTAGATGATGGACTACAGTTCATAGTACAAGTATAAGAATATTTTCTCATGTATATAACAAATGTACAGCACTAATACAAGGTGTTAATAATAGGGTGGTATATGGGGAAAAGTTAATCTAATGTAAACTACGGACTATAGTCAATAGTACTATTTTAATTATCTTTCATCAATTGTAACAAATAACTCATTTTTAGTTTTTTTATTTTTAAAGAAGCTTTAGATTACATGAATGTTAAATAAAAAAATATGAGGGATCCTCCTATCCCCAACCCCTCCCACTCCCACACTTTCCCATATTAACAACATCTCTCATTAGTATGGTACATTTGTTACAATTGATGAACACATATTGAAGCATTGCTACTAACCATGGACTATATTTTACATTATAGTTTACACTCTGTCCCATAATATTTTATAGGTTATGACAAAATGTATAATGGCTTGTATCCATCATTGCATTGTCATTCAGGACAATTACAATGTCCCCAAAATGCCCCCATGTTATACCTATTCTTCTCTCTCCCTCAGAACCTCTGTAGCCACTGCCTTTATATCAATGATAAAAGTTCTTCAATTCCTAGAATAGTAATAAGTCAATAATAGAATAATAATAAGTCTAATTTAGTCCATTGTTCATACCCCAATTTTGAGGATTTGGGATGGTGATGTCTACTCTGTTTCTAATTGAGAAGAAGCTTAGATCCCATGGAGCAGATGGATGGAACTACCTTGCTTGCAGTCACAGACACTCTCTGTTCCTTTTTATGAGCATTGTCCATCATCATTTCATTGTTAGTTGTCATAGGTGACTCCAATGAACTGGAGAGTATGTGTTGCAACTCTGCTGAAAATCAAGACTTAACCGGCACATGAATAGAATAAAGATTTAAGTCTCTAGGACATAAATTTACAAGCATAATGTTAAATATAGATTCAAATAAAAGGGACAGAAGAGCCATGTGTAGGGAAACTATAGATGAGTATAACTCTGTTATACTGGGGAGCATAAATTCTAAAGTAAGGCCCACAGACAGGGTGCCAAACTCCTGAGCTTGTCTGCCCTTTAAAGAGCAGACAATTATTTAAAAAAAAAAAAAAAAGCTGTGGTAATTTATGTTGTTTGTGGATGCCAGAAAGTTATGTTCTTAAATTGGTCCGTTCCTCTGGGGTTAAAACCCTTTGATTGGATTGGATTCAGGTGAGGGACATTTGATTGGATTGCTACAGTGAGGTATAGCCCAGGGTGGGTCTTTTTACTTCTGCTGGAGTCCTTTATAAATGGGAAATAGGAGGCTACAGAGAAAGAGAAAAAAGCTGCAGAAACAGAAACACCCAGAATCTGAGAGAGAAGGCCCTGGGAGCCAGAAGATGAAATCAATGGAACATAGATATTGAAAGGAGCCACTGAAGCCAGAAAATGAAAGCAATGAGGCCTGCAGGAGAGCTGAGCAGAAACCACCATGTTCCTGATCACTAAAGCTGCAGCTCAGGAAGCAAACATCTCTTGATGATGCCTTGATTTGGACACTTTCACATCTTTGGAACTGTAACCTTATAAGTTAATAAATCTCCATTGTAAAAACCAATGCATTTGTGGTATATTGCCTTTGTAGCCTTTGGAAAATTAAAACAAGGGCTATCCTCAATTGTAAAAATGTTCCACAGCAATTCAAGGTGTTGGTGGATGGATGATGTATGCAGGTCCTGTGTTTTATGCATGATTGTTCTGTATATCCATAAGTTCTCTAATAAAACAATTACAAAAAAATAAAAACCTTAAGGATTTTAAGTTGAATTTCTGGTTGTGGACAAACATAGTCAAGACAGAATTAAATAATCCATTTTAAAGACTGTATAAAATTTGTCTTATCTTTGTTAGGTAAGTAATTTTTAGTCTCATTAAATCTCTTTGATATAATAGATCATCACTAATATCTTATTGAAATCAGTACCATATGAGTTTAATCATTTAAAAAAATATGTTTCATGCAGTGTTGCTAAATCTCTTCTATGTAGGAATTTCCTATATGTGACCACATCAGGCCTGTGACTTAATCAAGATTTAACAGAATACCTAAGACTCTTATATTTAATATGTAATCCTATAAGTATTAATCAGAAAACTGACTTGATTTATTACTCATGAAACTGTGACTTTCATTCCTGATAAAAGTAAGCTTCCATCTGACTCACTATGTATGTATATATGTAAATATTTCAAGTCTAATAGAAATGCCAAAATGGGCAAATACTAAGAAAAGTCCTGAAGATTCAACTAGTGAAAAAGTCCTTTATATTATGGTAGGTAAAAGTCTTTACATTATGGTAGGTAAAAAGTCTTTATATTATGGTAGGTAAAAAGGAAATTCAGCTCTATATAACTACTTCTAAAATATTATTTAAGAAAATTTAAACAATACTGAAATAATTTGCATTAATTACTTGTTATATAAATTCCAACTGTGTTATATGTTGATTTTCCTTTAATAGTAATGCCCTCTGTTTTAACTTATATACACAAAATTTCATGTCTTTTCCAAGTATATGGCAAAAAAGTGTTTTAAAAGAAAAATTCTGAATAAATAGAGACAGCATAAAGAATTGAACAACAGTGACAATAAATAACTCACTCTTGAGTATTATATATTCTTAACCTAAAGATAAACATTTCACTTGTTAGCTTCTCAAAATCAAGGCCTTGATGCTTGTTTATCCAATTTTCCTATGCAGAGAGCATTTAAGAATTTCTGGTCATGAAAAAAATCACTATTACTATGTTGTGGAACTGTGTTTTGACCTGACTTGTGGTCTGCAGATGACCTGACTCAGGTGCCAGCCTTTGTTTTGCCCCATTTTGTAAATTTCTCAGAGCTGGATGACCTCCAATGCCATTTGATACAAAGCATTTAAATTCACATATAGCTACATTCACCAGCATTAGAGGCAACAGACTGGCAACCATCAGGTTGATATGATGGTAAATTTTACATATCAACTTCACTGTGTTATAGTGCCCAGTTTTTCTGTCAAATAATGGCATAGATGTTGCTGGGAAGCTATTTTATAAATAGATTGAAATCTACAATTGGTTGGCTTTAAAGAAAGTAGATTACTCTGGATAATGTAGGTGTACCTTATCCAGTTGGATGGATACATTAAATGAACAAAACTAAGGGTTCCAGGAGGATGGAATTCTGTCTCAAGACTACACCTGCCACTCTGTCCTGAGTTTGCAAACTAAGGAATTCATACTCAAGACATCCCTATTACAGGGATCTCCATCCTCCTGCCTGCCCTTCAGATTCATACTTGCCACCCCCACAATCTCATGAGCCAATTCCTCATAACAAATCATAGATATAATAAATCCTATATATGTGAGTGTATATATATACACACAAACACCTACATACATATATACACACACAATTACACACATACATGTATTTGTTGCTTCTATTTCTCTGGAGAATTCTGACTAATACAAATTTTGATATCAGCAGAAGAACTTAAACTATAGGGTGATTTTCTTAAGTTGGTCCTGGGGCTTTTGGAGTTGGTTCTTAACCTATTCAAATTAAAACATCTCTATTTCCAGTGGAAAGAAGACTGGCAGTCCATGATGTGATGTGTCAATATAGCTATGCAAAATATCACTATTGGATACTCCTCATCAAAGACATGTAAGTGGAAAGTTTCTGTTGACCAGATATTTCATTTGTGTGAAATTCACAGATGCAGTGAGATTGGCTTGGTGCTTCTAATGTGCTAGAGACAATGGAGGAACAAAGGAATGAAGTCAGGGCTTTAAATTCCCTGTTCAAGCAATACCTGCATAAACATCTTAGAAGTCCTCAGAACAGGAACCAGCAGTGAGAATTCTCAGCCATGGGCCTAGTGAGTTTGCTGCCTGTGACTATGCAAGCCACATATTTTGTTGCCATTTTCCTCATACAGGCCATTATACATTTTGTCAGAACCTATAAAAGTACACAGTGCAAAAGGTAAACCATGACGTAAACCATTGACCATGGTTAGTAGCAATGCTTTGATATTTGTTTATCAATTATAAAAAAATGAACCAATCTCATGTAGGATGTTATTGTCTGGGGAGGACGTGCGGGGGAGAGAGGGGCATATGGGAATCCCCTATATTTTGTTTTTTTAATTTTTAAATTTTTAATTTTTAAAGAAGCTTTAGATTACATAAATGTCACCTCAAAAACGGAGGGGATTCTCATATAACCCACCTCCTCCCTCCCCAAATGTCCCCCATTAATAACACCTTTAATTAGTGTGGTTTATTTTTTTTACAATTGAACACATATTGAAGAATTGCTACTAACCATGGAGTATAGTTTCTATGTGACTTTTCTGTTACTTGAGATTTTTTAAAAATAACGTGAAAAAATATTAGACATTAGGGTAACATACAGAAGAAATTGTATATATACATAAAATACAACATGTCTTATGGTGATGACAGGCACAATGCCAAAAAATACATTTTAATTTTTTTGCTTTTTCATTTTTTACTTATTTTATAATATTTTAATTTCATTATTATTAATTTTGTTGGCTTTGTTTTGGGGAAGCTTTAGATTGCAGAAAGTTTACAACTGTAGCAAAGTAAGACTGCCAGTGTGGGGTATCAGTGGTGAGGGGATGTGTGGAGAGGGGGCACCTGGGGCATGCCTCTATGGAATATGAATGTGTTTCTATGGTCATGGGCTGTTGTCTCAGTGGGTGGAGTGCACAGAAAAACCAATGGAATATTGAAGTCCATCCTGAGAAGTCCAGCTACATTCTCTAATAGAGTGGCATGAATATCTAGAGTATGTGCTCAATGCCTATCAAAGGAGGAAAGATCAATACACCAGGCCCTTGATATTGATGCTTGTACTTATGAACTTTATTCTTGTGAAACTGAAACTTAACCTAGTAATACATATTGATTAAGAGTTACCTCCTGAAAACCTCCTTGGTGCTCAAATGTAGCCTCTATCTTAGCCAAACTCAACATATAAATTCACTACCTTCCCCTTGACATGACTCTACCTTCCCCTGGAACATGACTCCCAAGGATGAGCCTCCCTGGCACCAAGGGATTATTAACCAGTGCCAACTAGCTATGCATTTGAAAAAAGACCTATAACAAAAGGGGAAAATATTAAATACAAATGAGTTTTTATGGCTAAGAGATTTCAAAGTGAGTCAAGAGTTCATTCCAGTGATTATGCTTATGCACATTTAATGAAGATCTCATTGATCACCATAGTAAACAGTGCCTCAAAAAGGGGTGCTCCTGAGGACTCTAGAAGACATCTGGACATTTTAGGCAGGACAGACAACCCCAGGAAATTGGCATCCTATTGGTGGGCCTTACCTTTTTATATATGATAACCTATGTCTTCAATGTATCAGAATTAGATTCATTTATAATTTTCTTACACATTGTTCTTCTGCCCAATTTATTGAACCTATGATTAGCATTTTAGTCATTAAATATATGTCCTAGAGACTTATATCTTCCAGTTCTTCATATGCTGGTTGAGCCCTGAATCTCAGCAGAGTTGCACCCAAAACTTACTCTCAAGTTCATCAGACTCACCCAGGACAACTAACAAAAAGATGATGATGGACAAAGACCATATCAAAAACCAGAGAGCATATACATCTTCAAGCAAGACAGTTTCATTCATCTGCCCCATGGGATCTAAGTCTCCTCTCAGTGGGAAGCAGAGTGGGCATCACCATCTCAAAGTCCTCAACATCAAAAATGAATGTACATAAAGAGGGAATGCAAGTATGGACCAAAGTAGGCTTATTATTCTAGTAAAGAAAGAACTTGTAACATTGATATAAAGACAGTGGTCACCAGAGGTTCTGAGGGGAGGGACAGAGAAGAAAAGTTGTAACATGGGGCATTTGGGGGATGTTGGAAATGTTCTGCATGATATTGCACTGACAGATAAAAGCCATTACATATTTTGTCGAAATGTATAATTCCACTTTACACTGCACCATAAAATTGTGATGTGCAAGTGTAAGGCATAATGTAAACTATAGACTATGGTTAGTAGCAGTGCTTCAATATGTTTTCATCAATTGTAACAAATGTCCTATACTAATGAAAGAATTTGTTAATGGAGGAAATTGGGGGGGGGGGAGAAGGGATTAGGGTAGACCGGAATCCCCTATATCTTTTTGTTTAACAATTCTGTAATCTAAAGCTCTTTTAAAAATAAGAAAAAATGTGAGAATGAAAAGTTATTACGATGTAATTAGAAATGGATATTTGATAAAATCTTCTTTGAGTATAATTTGATATTAAATTCATACTGTTTGTTATATGTTGCAAAAATCCTTCCCATCTTCTGATAATTTACCCTGAAATATATTTAGTTTTTAAAGTTCTAAGAAATTTACAAAATGCTTCTTTCTAATCATCTATTTTGCTTAAATGTATTCTTTTTTTTTAATAATGAAAATAAATACGTTTATATTTAATATTTGCCAAAACTCTTACTCGTAAATTGTTCCACATCTAATCCACTCACCTATTTAGAATTGAATTTGCAGAAGACATAGACTAAAATCAATTTGTTTTCAGACCTTTTTTTTTTGTAAAATGATATATAAATATATATGCATATATGTGCATTTGCTTACAAAAATGTTATTTATATATATATAAACATATTTTAAGAGGTGCTTAGATTACCCAAAACATTACTAAGCAGTTTCTAAACAACATAAAATAAACAACTAATAAAATATTATCTGCTGGGAAGCGGCTGTGGCTCAATCAGTAGGGCTCCCGTTTACGGGTTCGGTTCCCGGGGCCTCCTGGTGAGGGCAGGCCCGCCCACACGGCGTGGTTAGCTGACCCAGCGAGCACAAGCAGCAAGGGGGGGATAAATGAATAAATAAATAAAATCTTTAAAAAATATATATATATATTATCTGCATGTCACATAAAGGTAAAGTGTAACAAAAATTTCAAAAGTATACTGCTGACATATAATGAAAAAGGGACTGAAATTTGAAAAACAAATTATTTGCATGTATGGATACCAACAAGCACTTTAGGTAGACAGTATTTCTTACATATTATACAAGGTTTAGTAGACTAAAATTGATATATGTAGGAGCTTTATTGTAAAATTGATCCATAACATGTATAGTCAACTATTCATCATGGTTGCTATATTTAATATGAACTATTTACTCTACAAATAATAACATGTAATTCTAGATATAAACAAATCATCTCATCATTTATAAGTATAAATTGAATGAAATACAGCCTTAGAAAAGATTGATAAACCTAATTAAACAATTCTAATTGTATGCTATTCAAATAGATAAATCTAATATAGAGAGATATAGAATATTTAATAACAGAAAAGGAAATGAAATTATATAGCAAATACTAACCAAATAAATCTAATAAGACAATTAGGTTTCCTGACAAAATAAACCTTAGTAATAAAATATTAATTTCATTAAGAGAGATATTATTATTTTATAAAAATTAATCTTGCTGGTTGATACAAAAAAATCTAAACTTGTTATTCTACCACAAGCTGATTTATGCCCTGAGAGACTTATTTACCCCCATACCTGAACTCAATAGACCTCTGATATTCAGAATATCAAGACAATAAATTTGTGTTGTTTTAGGTTACCAATCGTGTGATGATTTGTTACAGCAGCAATAAGAAATGAATACTACATGGAACACTAATGCCATTTGATCAGGTCATGAGTAAGGCCATTTTCCAGGCAATTATCCCAATGGTAAGAAATATTTTCAGCGGTGTGAGCTAGCATTTGGAGCTCAGACTCTGATAAATGCACCAGTATCAAGACATTCAGTCCCATCTATGTGCTTCCCTCCACAGTCTAGGATTCATAGAGCCCATTCAATAACTACATAATGTAAATTCACTTTTCTGTTTGCTTGATTGGGTAGTTAGTAAGTTTTGTAGGGTAAATATTCTTTTTTTCTTGTAACCAATGTGCTTTAAAGGGCATACTTGGATCTGATTCTCATTTTCAACATGAATATAATGAGGTAGTCCTGGTAAAATATAATAGGTGGCTTTCCTTTGCAGTTGTTCAATATTCTTACCACCAACATAATCACCAAACTTGGGCTATGACAATATTTTAATTAAAGCAATTCTAATGGATGTGCAATGGTGGGATAGCTTCACAATTTAGTTTGTAGTTCCCTGATGATTAGGACATGCTTTATGTGCTTATTATACTATGTGTTTATTGCTTATTCATACTTTTTGTGAATTGTCCAAATAATTTGTCCATTTTTAAGCTAGATTGTTATCTTGTTACTGAGTTTTAAGAGGTCTTCATATACACTGAATGCAATTCCTTTGTTTTATATATATGTATAGACTGTAACATGTCCATTTTGTGACTTGCCTTTTCATTTTCTTAAAAGTATCTCTGTAAAAGCAGGGATATTTCAATATTGATGAAGTCCAACTTACTCATTTTTTCTTTATATGGTGTTTAAGAAGTTTTTGTGAACGTTATCTCCTATGTTTTCTTCTAAAAGTTTTAGAGCTTCCATTTAGCTTTTAGGTCTATGTAATGGTTAGGTTAATGTGTCAACTCGGCCAGGAAATTGTGCCCAGTCATTTGGTCAAGAAAGCACTGGGCTAATTGTAATTCAAGGGCATTTATGGACTTTAGTCATCATTGAATTCATTGAATAGATGGCTGATTACATCTACAATCAACCAAGGTTATTGCTGTCAGCAATGAGTGACGTTTTACCCAATCAGTTGAATGCCTTAAAGAGGGAAATGCTTTCAGCATTCAGAGAAAATTTCCAGCTCAACTTTGTACAGTGAATTTCTCCTGGGCAGTCATCAAGGAACTTTGTCAGAGCCCCTGGTTTGCAACCTTCCTGCAGAATTTGGACTTGTGAATCCTTGGGGGCGTCCTGTGAGAGAATTGTATAAAACCTGGTACTATTTACAGATATCTCCTGTCGATTCTGCTTCCCTAGAGAACCTTCACTAATACAGACTATGATCCATTTCAAGTTAATATTTGTATATGGTGTGAAGTAGGTGTGGAGAGTCACATTTTCCCATACTGGTATTCTGTTCTTCCAATAACATTTGTTGAAAAGGTTTTATATTCTTCTTTAAATTGCCTTAATACCTTTGTGAAATCAACTGGCAATATTTGCATGGGTCTATTTCTGGATTCTGCATTTTGTCTATACTTAGGGTAATCCCACATTGTCTTGAATATTTTATATTATATAATTTGAGATCAGGTAGTAATATTAGTCTTCCCAGTTTGTTCTTTTTCAAAGTTGTTTTAACTCTTCTAGGCCATTTTCAATTTTATATAGAATTTAGAATCAGCCTCTAAAGTCTTACCAAAAAATTTCTGGGGATTGTATTGTATTATGTTGAATCAATAGATCATTGTGTTTCCCCTAGCCCTGGATTATATCATCTTACCTCTGGACAAAAGCTGAGGAAACAGACTTTGTCTGGAACACCATGTCTTGGCCAACATGGCAGAGGGAAAGGGGGCCATGTGTGATCTTAAACTTCTGCTAGAAACAATGCATATTATTTACACTCACATTCCATTAGCCAAAGGAAATAATATGGCCACACCTGAATTAAATAGGGTGGGTGTGTATAATCATATTGCATGGACTGATGAAGAAGGGGCAATGACATGGGTGAGTTATAATATAATATACCATAACATTTTTTAAAATTGGGATTTCATACACAAATCTAATGGCTATTAATATATTGAAACTTAAGTTATTATTTTCAATGGCTGCCTAGTGTTCCATTGTGTGAAATTAAGATGCAATTTCTTTGCCCAATCCAATTTGTATTGATTTAAGATTAAAGATTTTCTTTGTTATAAATCATGCTGCAAGGAAATTTTGCAATTATTTTCTGAACACTAATCAATTAATTTAAGAGGAGTCAAAATATTTATGATACTTAGAGTTTACATTCCATAATATACTATATAATACCATGCCTTTTTAATTACTTCATGTTATACATTAGTGTAACACTGTTTCATATATATTCTTCATGTGTATTATGAACATCATTAAAATTACTTGTGTGAATTTGCAGTTTGTTGCATTTATTACTCTACTGACTTTAAAATTTATAATTTTATAGTTAAGTATTATTCTTTTATTGTATTTTGTATAGTTATTTTATAATTAATAACATTTCTGAATTATCCTAATGTGTCTAACAGATTTTCAGTTGATTTTTCTGTTATCTAAATAAAAATTTTATCTGCCCATAATGACATTTGCCTATTCTTTTTAGCATTTATGCCTATCTTTTTGTTTTACTTTGTTGTTAGAATTTCCCAGATAAAGGAAAATATTATTTAAAAGAGCCAGATGCTAGTTCTTCTCATTTTATTGAAATATTCATCAGCTTTGGTCATTGATGTTAGTTTTCAATTTGATAAACAAATAACACACAGACCCTCAAACTTTGGTACATGTGTGCATAAACAGAAATGTAGACATGTTAATATTAAGGAAGATTTATTGTCTTTACATTTTACTTAGAATATTTATCAGAAATCCATGTTGAATAAGATTAGATTAATTTTGTGAATACTGCTCTATTAGCAGTATAGTGGCTAAATTTACACTGATATGTAAATTCTTAAAACACAATAGCTTTCCCCTGTACCAAGTATGATTAACATTAAGATAGGATTTATGACATATCACAAATCATGTATGACAATAGCATAAACAAAGATGTTATGTTTCTTTAAAAATAAATTGTAATTACAGTTTCTTAAATAAAATCACAAGGAAGGAAGCTGTACCATCTGACCTCAAGGAAACCATCAACACTTTTCAATTGCACACCTTGCTAGCTATATAGCCTACTCAAGGTGGGAAACTATATCCCATTTTTGGGAGCAGCCACATCTCATCAATCCTGGTTATGAGGAACAAGCTCATAGTAATGTGCCCAGATTCTCATTTATCTTTGATCCAATATACTACTAGAAATTTATTGAATTTATATTACAAGGAGGGTCCAAAGCAAGAAATGAAGTCCTCAATTCATCTTAAGAGGGAGTAAAGGCACCTAGTCAGCTGTTAACCTTCCCTTCAAGGGAATATTCAGGTAACCACATTTGCTTAGTTTATTAATGTACTCAATGTTATTTTTAGAATGTCATTACTAGATTTTCTAATATTGAACCATATTTACTTTACTGGAAATAAAATCAATGGAGATAGATTTTTTATTCTTTTAACATATAACTGTGTGATATTTGTTAAAATTTATTTGGATTATTTACATCAATATTCATAAATGAAAAGAAATGAATCTGTAACTTTTCCCTTATATTTGATTGTGAAAAATTTCTAAAACAGCAAACATGAAAGAGTTTTATGCTGACATGTTCTACCAATTTTGCACTTTGTTAAACAGTTATCTATACATCTATTCACCCATCAATCCATCTAACTTCTTTAAGCATTTCAAATTAAATCAAAGTTATCAGTTCACTCCAACTTCACCACGTATATCATTATTAGAATCCAATATATCCTCAGACTTTTTCTTTTGGTATGAAATTTAAATGCAACTCAATGAAAAAAATCTTAAGAGTATATCCACCGAGTTCTGATAAGTATATATAGTTGTGCAACCCCAATTCACCCCGGAATGTTCCATCATGTCTCTTCCCAATTGATCTTATCTTCACCTTTCTTCTGAGAGGAAACCATTCTCCTAATTTTCCCACCAAAGTTTAATTATGCTTATTCTAGATCTTTATTTAAGTAGAATCAGACTCTTTTCTTAGCCTTCTTTCAATCAGCCTAAGGTTTTTGAGGCTATTCCATTTTGTTGTCTTATGAGACTTCATTCTTTTAAACTACCCAATTAGATAAATATACAACAATTTGTTAATCCATTTTCCTATTGATAGGCATTTGGGCTAACTTCTAAGGACAACGTTTTGCATGTGTTTTTGTTTACATTCATTTCCATAAATTTCTAGGAGTGGGTTGGTTGGATCAGAGAGTAGTTCTATGTTTAGTTTTATCAAGAAACTGACAGATTTCTTGCCATAGTGTTTGCATCATTTTACCTCCCCACCAAAACCATGAAAGTTTCTTCCCTCTCTTTCCCCTTGCCCTTCCTTCCTTCTTCCTTCATGTCCTTCTGTTTGTTTTTCTTAATTTAAATTTCCACAAGTTAAATTACTTACATGTCTAACAGTAAAGACATTTTTCGCTTTAACCTATTTTATTCCAGCGAAATTTTAGTTGATACGTAAAACTAGAAACAATGACAAAGATTACATATTTGTCTCATTTTCACCAATATTAGGTTTTTATTCTTTACTTTTCCAGTAGGTGATCATTAAATTAATATTTTATTAGCAATTTTAAGAATATAAATATTGCCCATCTTTTCCTATTTTAGCCTATTTTTATATCTTCCTTTGTAATTTTCTTCTTTATGCCACAAACACATTCTCCACAGGAACATTCATTCTTTTCTTCAATATAAGAAATTAAAGAAATTATTACTAAATTATTGAATATTTGCTCTATGTGTCACATGTATTTTTCATGTTTTAAAATTATAGTTTAAAATTTTTTTAAGTTGAATTTTTTTCTTTCTTTTTATAAAACATTTTAATTTTTGTGTAGTCAGTCTCAACAGTTTTTTATTGACATAATTTGATGCTTGCTGGGGACATAAAATTCCAATACATCTACATATTCATTATAGACTTAATATTTGATGAATAAAACATGCCCTATTTTGACTGTTTCATAGTTTTTATCATGAAATCAAAATCTTACTGCATTTTTCTGATAATTCCATTATTTTCTATTCTTTTATTTCTAGTTTTTATTCACTTTATTTTAGGTTTATTTCCTATTCATACATTTTATATAGGTGATATATATTTGAGTATAGGTTTGTTTTTATCTTTTTCACTCAGATTGGGACCTGGGACCTGCCTATTTTGATTAATAGGAAAATTCATCTTGCTCTGTGTGTTCCTTTAAAAGACTGATTTACTTATTGAACTCATATTTGTGAGCACTTATTGAATGTCTGGCCTGATATATTTATTTTCTTTCATCTGCTTTCTTTCCTTTTTAATTTATCTTGTATTTGAGAAGTAATTTCCTCTGGATATTATTTCTATTTTTTATTCTTTAAGTAAAGTCCTTATTTCATAACCATATCATTCAAAAATTGAAATATTTATGTGTTGAGCAGTGAGTCAAATAATACTCTTTAAATTTCTTCCCCTACCCTTTACCATACCATAGATTTGATATGGACTACAAAACTTCTGATTATTCTATTATTAACATTTGTTTCCTTATATTAGCTATTTTTATAGAAAATCCAAACACATAGAACATCAGGGTACATCCACCACCACATCTGTCGACCTTCCAGCATCGGCACTCATATACTCTGGTTTTCCACCTGTTTTGATGGTTGAACTTTTCAGACCCTTATAAATATCCAGTTCTCCCACTTCTGGCCTAGATCACATCTCTCTTGACACCTCAAGGAGATTGCTCAGGGAATTCATTCTGTCTCTTGCATCATTAATATTTTTCTTTATTCTAGATCATTTGATCACCGTGGTGTGTTGTTATATTCTAATTTTTTAAAATCCGTATTTTACAAGACCTTGCTCACTAGCTATCACTTCATTTATTTGCGCTATTGCAACAGAGACATCTTTACTTGATTACTTGATTAGCTACCACTCCAGAAATACTGGTCGTGTCAAATTCAGCATTGATATCCTCATAGAAAAATCCTGTGTCTTGGCGCATGTCTTACTTGACATGGCAACGACATTTGGTATAGTCAGTCATTCTTCCCACTTTGATATTGTTTCCTTAATTGGCTTTCAGGATATCACATTTGCTTTTGGGGGGTGGGAGTAGATGTTTGACTAAAGTTCAATTTCAGTTGTTCCACTTGGTTTTCTATTACTCAATCAAGTTTGGAAACTTTAATGTTTCTAGAGAATTGTTCATTTCTTTTATTGGTATAATAATTGTAAGTAATAATAATAATATGAGTAATGATATTAAACATATTGCCAATTTTAGAAACGTGATGAGTGATTCTGTGCCATTGTCTGGCAACAATGGAATAAAATTTAAAAGCACCAGGTAAAATAATTCTAAAAGAATTCTATGTTTAGTGACTAAAGCATACATGTTCAGTCTTAGCTCTGAAGTTTATAATTGTGTAGATGAAATAACCTGTAGTCAAATGAATACTGCCAGGCTTCAGCAGAAAAAGTAATACAAGACTGGAACATTCAGAGTGGTATGTTTCTTTATAAGCAGAGACTTTCTGTGATTGGGAAATTCAGGTAGACTTTGTAGGAAAGTGACATGTGAGCTAAGCCTTGTGCATTTGTGTGTGTGTGTGTGTGTGTGTGTGTGTAAGTCACAGGCATTGCTAGAATTTCCTCTGATGGCTTTTTCTGAATTTCTATTCCTTTCCCAGAGAGGGGGCTCTTGTGTGACAAGATTCATCATCTTATGCGAATATTCTCACTGTCCTGATTCTGTGATAATCAGGGTGGGCTAAACATTCGCTATATTAGAAACCATGCATGTGTCCCCAGACCTCGTTTTCCTCCCTAGGTCTGGTTTTTAGAATGCTGGTGATAAACTAAGCCTGATTTATTATATGTCCATCCT
>JAKSZT010008638.1:2095134-2159204 GCA_026826555.1 Tolypeutes matacus | reverse complement strand
TTTATTCCTTTTTCTTCTCTAAGTGCTCAAGCAAATATTTCTAATAAAATGCTAAATTAAAGTGGTGACAGTGAGCATCCTTGTCTTGTTCCAGATCTTTGAGAAAAAGCCTTTAGCCTTTCACCATTGAGTATGAAGTCATCTGTGGGGTTTTCATACATGCCCTTTATCATGTTGATGAAGTTTCTTCTAATCCTATTTTTTAAAGTGTTATATCAAAAAAAGTATTCTGTATTTTGTTGAATGCCTTTTCTGCATCAGTAGAGATTAGCATGTGATTTTTTCCCCTTCGTCTGTTTATATGGTATGTGTATTGTATTAATTGATTTTCTTATGTTGAATCATCCTTGCATATCTGTGATAAAATCCACTTGGTCATGGTGTATAATTTGATTAATATGTTGTTGGATTTGATTAGCAAGTAATTTCTTTTAGATTTTAGCATCTAAGTTCATTAGAGAGATTGTTCTGTTGTATTCTTTTCCTGTAGCATCTTTATGTGGCTTTGGAATGAGGGTGATGTTGGCATTATAGAATGAGTTAGGTAATGTTAAATCTACTTCTATTTTTGGAAGAGTTTGAGCATTATATGTGTTAGTTTTTTCTGTAATGATTGGTAGAATTCACCTGTGAAGTCATCTGCTACTGGACTTTTCTTAGTTGGGAGGCTTTTGATGACTAGTTCAATCTCAATACTTGTGATTGGTCTGTTGAGTTATTCTATTTCTTCTTTCATCAATGTAGGTTGCTTGTATGTTCATAGAAATTTGTCCATATCATCTAAATTGTCCAAATTGTTGGAAAAATTAACTCATACTATTTCTGTGGTTCAATGATGATATCCTCTCTCTCATTTATTATTTTATTTATGTGCATCTTCTCTCTTTTTTTCTTTGTTAGCCTAGCTAAGGGTTTTTCATTTTTATTCATCTTCTCCAAGAACCAGCTTTTGGTTTGGTTAATTCTTTCTAATATTTCTTTTATTCTTAAATTCATTTAATTAAGCTCTAATCTTTGTTATTTCCTTTCTCCTGCTTGGTTTGGGATTAGTTTATTGATATATTTCTATTTCCTTCAGTTGTGCAATTACATCTTTGATTTTAGCTCTTTCTGCTTTTTAAATGTAGGGCTTTAGGTCTATACATTTCTCTCTCAGCACTGACAGAGATGCATCTCATAAATTTTCTTATGTTGCCTTCTCATTTTCATTTGCTTCGAGGTAGTTACTGAATTCTATGGCAATTTCCTCCTTGGCCTACTGATAGTTTAAGAGATTTTTGTTTAACTTACATATACTTGTGCCTATTGAAGTTCTCCTTCCTTTATTGATTGCTTTTTTCCATTGTGGTCAGAGAAAGGGCTTTGTATAATTGCTCTCCTAAATTCATTGAGACTTTTTCTATAACCTAGCATGTGGTCTGTCCTGGAGAATGTTGCTAGAGCTCTCAAGAAGAATGAATATCCTGCTCCTTTTGAGCAGAATGTTCTATATAAGTTGATATGTCTACTTCCACTAATGTAGCATTCAAGGTCTCTTTTTGAGCCTCTGTTGAGATGTTCTGTCTAATGGAGATAATGGTGTATTGAAGTCTTCCCACTATGAATGTTGATGCATCTTTTTCTCCCCTCAATTTTGCCTGTGTTTGCCTCATGTATTTTGGAGCGCCCTGTTAGGTGCATAGATATTTATGATTGTTCTTTCTTCTTCAAAGACTGATCCTTTTATTAATATATAATCTTTATTTCTCTTATAACAGTTTTGCATTCAAAGTCTACTTTGTCTGATATTATTATAGCTATCTCAGCTCTTTCTTGATTACTGTTTGCATGGGAAAACATTTTCCACCTTTTCACTTGGAAGCTATTTGTGTCCTTGGTTCTAAGGTGAAGCTCTTGTAGACAGCATATAGTTGGATACTATTTTTTATCCATTCTGTCAATCTGTGCCTCTTAATTGGGGAATTTAATTCATTAACATTTACTGTTAATATTGTAAAGACAGTATTTATTCAAGAATTTTTTCTTTAGGATTTTATATGTCATACCTTATGTTTTTTCCCTCTTTTTACCATTTTAGTTACCCTTATTAGTAACCGTCATTTCTACTCTGTTCTCCAAACCACTCTCTCCTGTCTTTTCTTTTCAGCCCGTTGAATTCCCTTAAGTATTTATTGAAGGACAGGACTCTTTCTGACAAATTATCTCAATTTCTGTTGATATATGAATATTTTGATCTCTCCCTCATTATTTAAGGACAATTTTGCTGTATACAGAATTCTTAGCTG
This sequence comes from Tolypeutes matacus, assembly GCA_026826555.1. Lineage (NCBI taxonomy): Eukaryota > Metazoa > Chordata > Mammalia > Cingulata > Chlamyphoridae > Tolypeutes > Tolypeutes matacus. Next base: position 2,156,919 of record JAKSZT010008638.1, on the reverse strand, counting down.
GCAGTTTTTCTGTTTCAGTACTTAAATGTGTCAAACTATTGCTTTTTTCCCTCCATGGTTTCAGATGAGAAATAAGCACTTAATCTTATTGCATATCCTTTGTATTTGATGGGTTACTTTTCAATTTCTGCTTTCAGGATTCCCTCTTTATCTTTGGTATTTGGCAATCTCATTAGTATATGTCTCTGAGAAGTTCTGTTAGAATTTATTCTGTTTGGAGTACACTGCCCCTCCTGGACTTGTAGGTCTATGAACCTCATAAGAGTTGGGAAATTTTTCAGCCATTATTTTCTCAAACTCTCCTTCTGCCCATTTCATTTCCCTTCTCTTCTCCCTCTGGGACACCCATAATGTGCATGTTTGTGCATTATATGCAGTTATTCAATTCCCTGAGACCCTGCTCAATTATTGCATTTTTTCTCTATTTATTATTCTATCTGCATAATTTTGTATGTTCTGTCTTTTAATTCACTATTATTTTCCACAGCCTGTTCACATCTGCTGTTGTATGTTTCTGTTGTATGTTTCATTTCTTCTGTTGTGCCTTTCATTACCATAAGATCTATTATTTTTCTATGTATAATTTCTTCTGTATGCACACCCAGTGTCTTCTTAATGTCCATTATCTCTTCCTTCATTTCCCTGAATTAATTTAGGTGATTTTAGTGGACATCTTAATTAGTTATTCCAAATACTGTGCTTCCTCTGCCTTTTTACTTTGTTCTTTTTACTCTCCCACATCTTCCTTTTTCTTAGTAATTTTTTGCTGACACCTAGGCATCTATTTATTTTGATGAGTTTACTCTTTTGGTCAGTTTCTCTCTAGATTATTTTTTGTTGTTGTTTGGATTTGTTATAATGTTATTCTTTGTAATTTGTTGTAGCTTATATGAAATTTTTAGAATTGCCTGTGTTTAACTGGTATAAGCCAGACCAGGGACCCATGGATGTGGCACAAATAGTCCAAAAAGTCAATTCCTCTACATTGGCCTCTCTCAGTCCCCATGTCCTTGATCCTTCCTGGATCTTGTACTGTGGTTCCCTGGCTCCAGAATCTGAGTATAGCTGATTCTCATCACCCAGTGACTGCCTGCACCTACCTATGACAGTGAGGCTTCCCTCACAAACTACCCAGGCTCTTGTACCTGCTCCCAGCAAGGCCACCTGGATATTCTTGCCACATGACCTGTGTTGCTGCCACTTCCATACATACCCGGCAAGGACTCCCTCACTGGCTGCTCATGTGCTACTCACCCTGTGACCCAGCTGCATCCTTCCATGTTTGGCAATTGACCCCCCTTGCCAGCCCCCTGTGTACCATTTTCCCCATAGCCCCACCAGTTAACTCTGTACCAAAAAAGACCCCTTCCTGCACTTGTGTGCTGCTTGCCCCATGGCTTTGCCATTTTCTCCCCATGCCCAGCAAGGCCCACTCACACCAGCTGCCCATGCACCACTCACCCGGTGGCCCTGCCATTTTCCCTCATGCTCATCAAGTACCCCACTCACCAGCCTTTCATTTTGTTCTCCACCACTTCCCCATTCACAGGAAGACTGCCTGGCTTTTTTCCACTTCTGGGGGATAGCCCATTGATTTTTGACAAGAGTACCAAGTCCACCTAATGGGGGAGAATATTCTCCTCAACAAATTAAGCTGTAAATGTCTACATGCAAAAAAATGAACGTACCCCTACCTCACATCATATTAAAAAATTAACTAAAAAATTTATCAAAGATCTAAATATAAGCACTAAAAGTAAAATATCCCTAGAAGAAAATGTCAGGAAACATTTCAAGACCTAGTGTTAGGCAATGTTTTCTTAGACTTTACAACAAAAGCATGAGCAATAATATATATATATATGTCTTCATGCAATAAAAAATATATATATATAAATGAGACTCATCAAAATTTTTTTAAAAATTGTGTATCAAATGACTGTTTTAGGAAAGTGAAAAAACCTATAGAATGGAAGAAAATATTTGGAAACCACATATATGATAAGGGTTCAATCCACATTATAAGGAAATCCTACAACTCAACAACAAAAAACACAGACATTACTTCAAAGAATATATACAAATAACCAATAAGCAAACGAAAAGAAAGTCAACATCTTTAGCCATTTGGAAAATGCAATTCAAATCCAACATAAGGTACAAGTTCATCCCCACTAAATGGCTACTATTTAGAAAATGAAAAATATATGTTGGCAAGAATGTGGAAAAATTGGAGTCCTGGTATATTGTTGTTGGTATTGTAAAATCATGCAGCCATTGTGAAAATGAGTTTGGCGTTTCCTCAGAAAGTTAAGTATAGAATTGCCATATGACCCATCAATACCACTCCTAGGTATATACCCAAAAGAATTTAAAACAAGGAATTAAACTGATATTTGCACAACAATGTTTATAGCAGCATTATTCACAATTGCCAAATTGTGGAAACAACCCAAATAGCCATCAATGTAAGATTGGATAAACAAATTGTGGCATATATATACAATGGGATATTATTCAGCTGTAAAAATAAATGAAGTTCTATACCCTACAACATTGATGAACCTTGAAGACATAATGTTGAGTGAAATAAACCAGACACAATTGACAAATACTTTATGATCTCACATATGCAAAGCCAACAGTCAGAAATTAGCAACTAGAATACAGTTTACCAAAGATATGGTTGGGAGTGGGGAATTGAGTGTTGAGATGATGGAGAGGTTTTGGTAATTGTTGGTGATGATGGAAGACAACATTATGAGTATATTCATCACCATTAAATTGTACACTTGAAAGTTACTGAAATGATTAATTTGTGTATATTTATATTTGTGTATATATATATGCAAAATTTAAAGAAAATTAGACTTCATCACAAACAGTAAATCCTAATGTAATTTATGAACTATAGTTTAATACATAATTATAATAATATTGGTTTAAAAGTTGTTAAAATATACCACAGCATTGCAAATTATTAGTAACAGATAAAGCTATTTATGTGTATTTAGGGTGATATATGTGAACTCTATTCTTTCTCTAAGATTTTTCTGTAAAAAAAATTATAAACACTCAAGTCAGTGAACTCAGAGAAATGTATGAAGATTCTATATAAGGAGTCAAAGGAGACTGAATTAAGAATGTTAATACTTGGAAATGTGAAAGATAAAAAAGAATCTTTGCAAATATTGTGAGACCATTAATTGAATAGGTTTGAAAGGCAATTGGATGCCAAAAGCCAGACCAGGCTGCATATGTACATCTTTATAATAACTTCTCATTCTGCCACAAGAACCAGTAACAGAGCAGGTGTTCCATGTCTGGCAGTGGATACACATGCAACCTGGTCTGGCAGTAATGAATTAGGGCATTACTATTCATTCTTACAAGGGCACTGCAGAGGGGCATCTCAAAGACATTGATATTTTGAATAATGATCTAAACTAGGCTTTATATATTAAATTTCAGATATACATGCTATCACCATGCATTTCCAGTAAGAAGAGTGGTTACCTTCATGGATGAATAAAAGGTGATGAGGAAGGAGATAAACACAGAAAATCTCTAGGATTCTGAGGTGGTTACATTAGGATTATTTTCAAAATTTTGTGTTCAACTGTAACTGTGATTTAGAATATAATACATTCTTACTTTATGATTAACAATGTAGAGCCAAAATCCCCTGCAAAATATGGATTAATTTTAGTGTTATTCTTTGTCCAACAAAGTCACCACATATACATTAATATTTATTCATTCATTTAAGGTTACTGTAAAAAGCTTGAGATATATTTGTCTCTGAGTTCTATAATGTATTGATTATAATTTTATCAATATTTGTTCTGTGTGAGAAGTCCAACTCCTGCTTAAAATCTGAGTGTTTTCTTCATGCCTGACCATAGACAATTACAAAACCTTTACCTGACAGTCCACATAAGTGAAGTTGCCCTCATCACAACAGAAGTCACCCATCCAGTGTGTTACAGTCTTTGAAGGAAGTTGCAGTCAAGGACTCAGGGTCCCTGCCCAGGCTTGCTCTTGAGCACAGCTGCATTCCTATCCCAGGTGCCTCCATTAGGAGCCTCAGATCAGGACCCCCAAACCCAGACCTCCTCCAGTGCCTCAGCTGAGAACTCCTTATTGGAGGGAGGTGGGGAGACTTGAGGGCACTCTCTCCTCTCCTGCTCAGTACTCAGTATAATAAACTAGTCTCTGGGTCCATAAAACTGCAGGAGCCTTTTCTCTGGTGCTCCATCAGCAGTGAGTTGATCCCATGTCTGTGCTGATCCATCCGTCCCTCCCCTCGGGCAGCTTTCCACAGCACAATGAGACATGTTTAAGTCCCTGTCTTTCCTGTTTACCCTCCTGTTTATATCATCACAGTAAGTGACTAAAGGCCCCACTTGTTACTGCCATTTTGGCTTTGAGTATTTAAATCAGCTACTTGTTATATCTGGCAGCTGAACTCAGCTGTTTCTAAAATTGGCACAGGGAGGAGGGTGGCCAATTAAGCACGCTGCTGTTCTGGAAAACCAGAAGATGCTGAGGGGCACCTATGGGGGGAGGTGGTGGAAGCCGTGGGGCTCTGAAGAGATGCTTGGCAGAAAGCATTGGCAGAAATTGAGATTGTGAATGAGAATAAACATAAATCATTTTTAAGTGGCCACAAGTATGCTGAGACACTAAATGGGAAAGTGTGACATTTTAAGACATCTAATTAATATATTCAAAGAGATAAAGGTTAATTTTGCATCTGCATTGTACTATGAGAAATATATATTACAGACTAAAGAGAAAAAGTACTAGGGGGATATTATATGTGTGTACAGAATTTCTTTCATCAGAAGTTCATTTCATATGTTTGAAGAAACCTTGAAGAATATTTTTCATAATATATATTTATAATAAAATATGTTGAAAATATGGACAAAATAAATGATCATACAATTCCTAAGATAAAAATGAAATTGGTGATTAAATATTACATAAATAAAATCCACAGAACAAAATTTTCTGGAATAGAAAACTTAAGTTTTCTGATTAAGGTAGCATACTATATGCCAGGCACTTTAATGAAAACACACACATAGAAATATTGAATATCAAGAAATGAATAAAACAAAATAACATATAATATCAAGAAAATAAAAGAAGTAGAATCTGAAGACTACTAAATTTTTATCAGGAGTCACTGAGAAATAGAATTCAAGACAGAAATTATACATGTGAATATAAACATAAATATAAATAAGACATGAAATATAAAGACATATTCACATATACAAAGATTCAGAAAGGGTATATCTAATATTTGTAAGGCTATTACGTGAATATAAAATAAGTGATGCCTTAACTCAGGAAATAGCTAGGAAGAAAACTCAGGTAGGAACAACTAAATTTTGCGAAGAAATATGATGGTTCCCTCAATTATCAAAACATTGAAAACATAAATTCATATTTCAGACATTGGATGAATATGAACAAAGTTCAGATTTTTCCTAGGATTATTACTTTTGATGAAAGGAGGGCTGAGTTCAGCATCAACTTCTTGCTTCTATGTCGAATAATCCATACTGAGCCATAATGGGACTTTGTAAATTGTATAACTTGCAGCTGAATATAAATGAGCTTAAGTTTCTACAAAGTACACATTTTCTACATAGGATCCTGGAGTTAAAAAGGAAGCCATCAAAGAATGAAATTCTTAGATATAAAGGGACTAATATATTCTTAGGCTATCAGAATGCTGGCTAAGCTTTTAGGAATCGGAAAAATAAAACTCTTTTAATTGTGAGAGAATAACTTTTATGTCTTACTTATTAGAAAAGTAAATCACATAGTATTAGCAAGACTGGTTTCTACAGGCAAATCCAATACCATTTATTGCTATATCTACTCCATTTTATAACTAATCAATCCTGTTTTTCTTCATGCAGAAGCTTGAATGAAACAAGAATAGCATACATCTTTCACACAGATAAATAACACCTAAAACTTGCAAATTGTCTTGAGTTAAAGGGCAGGGTTTTTACAAGCCCCCTTTTGAATGAAGCAAACAAGTCTCAAGTATTCCAACATTAATACAGGTCTCTGTGCTATACCCATGTCGAGTCCTCAATTCCATAGTTGTCTCTTAGTTCTAATCACTTTATTACCTTGAGCAGAAAAATGCATATGAGTGAATCAAGGAGAGCAATTTACAAAGAATGTTCCTCTAAATCAAAACACTCTAAATATTTTCTTCGAGGGTGGCAGTATCCAGTACCATAGGAATATTTAAAAACATATATAAAATATAAATTCAACTTCTTTGAAATTGAATAAGTCTATTTTTAATCAAAGAAAGCCCTCCTTGGGAACTCAAAATGTTTGTGGAACATTCTTCTTATAGCAGCGTTAATCTCTCTGTTCCTCAGACAATAGATGAGGGGGTTTATAGCTAGGGGAAGCATTGTGTATAACATGCCTGTCAGCAGATTGCTAAGAGATTCTTTATCTGCAGTGGGATTTAAGGCAGCAATAATTCCAGAAAGTGTATATATAAGTAGAATTGTCAACTGTGGAGTGCAGGTGGATAAGGCTTTATTACGGGCTTCCACAGAATGCATCCTAAGCAGCATTGAAAATATATTACTATATGACATAAATAATAAGGCAGAACATAATAAGCCCAGACCTATGCTTATACCTAGGACAGCAAACTCAGAAAACTGAACATCTGAAGACGAGATCCTCAAAATCTGAGGTATATCACAGAAATATTGATAGATCACATTCGACCCTGTGAAGGGAAGCCTGAACATGGTGCCTGTGTGGATGGCAGAATTGACCAAACCACTTGCCCATGAGCCACCAGCTGCCTGTGTGCACAGACGTAGGGTGATGGTGAGCCCATAGTGCAGAGGGTGGCAAATGGCAACGTAGCAATCATAGGACATCACCACAAGGAAGGCCAGTTCTGTGGATCCAAAGAAGATAAACAGGAAAATCTGAGCAGCACATGCTGGGATAGAAATCAATTTACTGCCTGTCAGAGAATTGACAATGCATTTGGGGACAGTAACTGAAATGCAGCAAAGGTCTATGAAGGATAAATTTCCTATAAAGTAATACATTTGAGAGTGTAGATGAGGGTCAGTCACAGTAACAGTAACAATTACAAGATTCCCAGTCAGTGTTCTCAGATAAATCACTAAAAGTAGCAGAATTTGTAGCTCCCGGGAGCTTGAGATATCCATGAGGATGAATTCTGTGAAGATGGTGACGTTGCTCATGTGTACTTTATATGCTGCAGTCAACCTGGGAGTCAGTATAAAATTATAAGGCAACATTAAAGAGCAAAATGAAACCAATCCACAATATCAGCAATTAATAAGCAAACACTGGCATCAAGGTAAGGCTTCTAACCTAGAAATCAGGATACAGGAAATCAAGAAATGGCAGTCTTTAAAAATCAATAAATGCAAAAATTTCTTTTTTTGTTTTCTACCCCAACTCTGCTGGGGTAGAACTCATGATATAGGAGAATCTAAGCAAATATAAATATTTCCTATAAGATTTAAATTTAACAACCTTTCAGTCATTGAGCCCCATTTACAGTATTTCTTAAAATATACCTAAAACCAAACCTAAACACATACAGTGATGATATTCTTATTTTCTACATATCAAATATTAAAGCAGACATGCCCTGTGAGAAAGTTTATATATAAACCAGAGGATTCTACCACTACGCAGCTGTTACAGAGTCTCTTCATATACCAGGGAACAAGGATGTCTTTATTTCCCCATCTATGGCAATATGACATAGAAATTGTTGCTGTAACAAAGTTAATGAATAGTTCTGAGGATCAGCTGAGATTTTATTCCAAATGAGACAATTGATTTTTCTTAAACATTCTTTAATTTTAGATGCTTTATAGGAACTGTAGATGAATTATTTCATTCCTCCTTTGTGACATTGTCCATAAAATTATATTTGATTTAGATGGGAGTATGTATCTTGAGTTTCCTTCTTTTCACTAGTTAACTTTCTCTCCTGCGCATAGAATCTAAGAAAATCATTCTAGCTGACAATACTCCTACCCACAGCATCCTTTCACCATCTAGCATGAATTCTAGTATTTAGTGATGGGTTCACATTCTGGCCAAGTCTCTTGCCTCTATGCTTTTCTAGGTTGCAGAAATCTCCTCATTCATAAATAATTATGCTAACTATAATGTATTAAATTGTGCTTGTCTTGAAACAGTTCAAAGTGTAAAGAAATCATATTTCAACATGATATTTTATTGCTAAAACTAGTTATGTTGAAGTAGAATTTAAGTACTTTTTAATTTTCAATTGTCAGAAACCTAGAATTAAGAATTATACTTGTTTAGAATTTGTATTTTATTAATACTTTCTTTATATAAAATTCCTTGCCTTTACAAATATATTTTTAAATTCTTGTGATCATATTTATATATATGGTAATAAAAATGTTGTATTGCTTACATTGGTTTTATCCAGATGAATTTTATTATAGCTTATTGCAAAATATTTTGTGCAAATTGTTTTCTTTAATATCCTTTCTATTGTAGGTGGTTTCTTCTAATATTCTCAATCTCTAAAGTAAAGAAATTAGGCTAAGCAGATAACTTATTAACTATGAAAACCTTACTCAGTGGTTAAGTTGAATACAAATGCCTATGGTGCATGTTACTGAATTAATCCAGACATACATATTGTTTTTTAAAATATTTTAAAATATTTGCTTTATCAGAATCATGCATTAGCTCTTGATCATTAAAGTCTCATTCCTTTCTTCTATCTCTTTAGATCACATCTTTCTCCTCAGCCTATAGAAATTCTCAACTATAATTATGCTAAATTTGCCACAATCTTATCCTTCAAAATGCACCATGAATAGTTATGGCCACACCCTTTAAGGCATAAAGGGTTTTTCCTTTATGCCTTATTACCTCAGGGGTCTTTAGGAAGCATTTATTTCACAATTTTAAATTTTGGGCAATAGCATAATGAATGGGATTACTAATTCCTTGTCTATTCTTAAAAAGATGATATATATTAATATATTAAAATGATCAGCATAGAGCATGGCTGCTTCACAATTTCCACTAAATAGATATCAGAAATTGTCCTTTTAAAAATTACACTAGAAATCTTTACATTTCCACTTATGTTTTAATATTGATTTTATTTACTTTCATAGACTTCCATGAAATGTCATCATAACATTTTGCTTGTAAATTTCTTAGCTCTCCCTTTAAATGTGGCTCAAGAAATATCTCATACTTGTTGATTCCACTGTTTCAGTATCAAGGGAATCTTGGTAACAATATATTTCCAATATTTTGAGTCAAACTGTGTATTCACAGACAGATCTTCAGGTACCATATTTTAAAAAAAGCAAAGTTAACAATTGAATCCGAAAAATCCAGTCTACCTTAATGAGCAAAAATGTGTCATATGGGGAAGAAATAATTAAGTGTGCAAATGATCTAGAGGCATAAGAGTGTTGTGTCAGAGAACTATTCATTGGTAATATTAACGAAATAAATTGAATATTCACAAATATACCTGAAAAGTCAGAGAATATTATCTTATAACTTGAATATAGCTTTGAAGTATCTAAAAGATTGATAACATCCATGATCCTGCCTCTTCCTTCACTGAATAAAATTCATGGAATCTCTCATCAGGTAGACATACTTTTAACAACGATTCTGCTTCTGGATTCTTTATATAAATGTTTTTTCTTTTGGAAGGACACTTATGGGTCATACCTTCCATGGTACCTGGTTAACTGTCAATCTCAGTCTCAAGAGAACCAGCATTCTGTCTACTGCTAGTTGGTAAAAATTCCTTCTCTATACCCTTGAGATAAATTAAATTTGTAGTGGTGCTTCTTTGAAACAAAATTAGTAAATAATTTTTTTGTTAAACTAATTATTCATTAATGTTTCCCAAATCACAGGTGAGTCAATATATTTTCAACTTTATATCAGAATATAAAAGTCATTTTTTATATAGAAAATCCATAAAATGTTGTTAACCCTAAAAAAATTAATTTTCTAACAATTGAGTACTAACATTATGGCATTAAGGAAAATCCTATGCAGATTAAAAATTACTGAAAAAAATAATTTTAACCAGCTACTAAATTTAAGAAAATTAAATACTCTAGAATTGATTTTAAAAGGAAAATATGTAAAAATTAAAAATAAAAAAGTGGTTGTGGCACAGAGTGGCTCTCACTCACCAAATGTGTTTTGAATATATCTTCGCACATAGGATGTAATCACTTAACTTATGTTCCCTTCAGAATGTAAATTATTACTCTAAGAAGACTTTAAGGAATGAGGCAATAGTCATAGTTCTGAATTTTTTTATTAATGACTGGAAATCTGGAAAGAAGTATAATTTGTGACAGGCTAAGAAATTCTATGGAAAATCTTGGAATTGAAGGCTCAAAAATAGATGTCTCTATGTACCTCTACAGGTTACCACCAGACTTATAAAAACCAGGCTGAAATTTGGTGGTGATTAGAAGTCAAATCTATAGAAGCAGAAATCCCCCTTTACATTTTGACATTCTCTTTAACTTCTGAATTAATAGAACTGAACTGTATTCTCATATTAGCTTTTTTCATTTAAACTGTTGCAATATTTTCTTGGTTGAAAAATATGAAGAAAATACAGACTCATGCAAATATATGGTTATGAAATGAAAGGATTATATTCATAACACTTTTAGAAAATTGTCATATTCTTCTGATGCTACACCAAAAGTCAACAAATGATAGTTTCTTAAAGAAGGCTTGCAATTTTTAATGACATCATATTAACAACTTTTCATACTCTATAAGATTTAAATCCATTGATCTATTAAGGCATTTTGAGAGTATCTTATACTCATGCATGATTTCATAACATCATGAAGTTTCAACTGGAAAATATTGGTTCACAGAGTGATGCCAATATTCCAAATACCATGTATTTCATTATATCTTACCAAAATAATTCACATTTATTAAAATTGAAAGAGTCCAAAATCAGTCATATGTTACACTAGAGCATTAATTTTTATATTGAGCTAACAAATGATATTTTAGTTTTAACTATATAATCTCACTCCTGTAATTTCTTGCATGGAGCTGTGTATCATTACTTATTCATGAAAAGTGTCTTTATCACAAAATAGCTTCCTGTTTTCCACTCCCTAGCAATTTCCTGTTTCTTGCTCCCTAACAAGCTCCTGTTTTTCTTCTCCCTCTAATAAAACATACACTGGATGGAGAAACCTGAGGCCAAGGGCACTTTAAGGAGCTCAGTCAAGGTGGGTGAAAACAGTTGCTATGAGCTCACCCCTTCCCCCCTCCTCTGATGCCCACTTTGCAGACCCCAGTTTGTAGGTGGACTCAGCCAATAGCAACCCTGTCCCCACCTCTCTTTGTCTAATTCTAGAAGAGACAATTGCCTCTTTCTTCAGGGAGGCAGATTTGAGACTTGCTCGTCTGACCTCTGCTGGCTTCTTAGTACACTTTCTCCCATGTGTGATCAAGTGTTCTTGTGGAATTTAATTCCTTGTACATGGCAAGGACCCAAAGAAGACACAGGGTTTCCCTTCAATATCAGCATGAATCTTATTAAGTTCTTTAAGCTTGGGGAAACTTGCATGCTCATGTGGAGGACACAAGTTCTCTAAAATTCTAAATTCCTTTGAAATTTAAATTGTATCATTAGCAATTATTTTTGACAATTGTTCCTATAACATTCCTTTTCTAGAAAAGACCTGTCAAGCTGATAAGTATATTTTTCTATAGTCTGTCTTTTAATAATAACCCATATTTAATTAGTGGCATTTGTAATTTGTTCCATTCTATTTTATTCTTGATAGATCAAGGAAGGAGGTAATCAACTTGGTTGATCATTTCAAAGAAAGTTTTTTGTTTTACTATCTTTCCATGAAAATATATACATATATTTCAAATATTCCTTCAGATTTATTTTTGACTCACAAATTTAGTAAATTTATGTTATTAAATTTTCAAATATTTTGTTGTTGTTGATGTCTAATTTAATTCCATTGTGGTTAGAGGACATATTAGGCAAAATTAATTCTTTTAAAATGATGGATACTTGTTTAATGGTTCAGTATATGTTCCATCTTCATATATTTTCAAGGGAAATGCTAATGAAATCATAATGATATGTTAATATATAGCTCCAGCTTTTATAAAATTAATAATCACACTAACACCAAGTGATTGTCATGCTATTGCTCAACATAACATCTCATGCATTTAGGTAGTATTCAAGATCCTACAATAATTCACACAAAAAAAATTGAGAAGTTTCTCATAAAATTAAGTGTATTAGTCAGCCAAAAGGGTGCTGATGCAAAGTACCAGAAATCAGTTGGCTTTTATAAAAGGTTTTATTTTGAGTAGAAGTTTAGAGTTGACAGGCCATAAAGCATAAGTTACTTCCATCACCAAAGTCTGTTGCCATGTGTTGGGACAAGATGGCTGCCGATGTCTGCAAGGGCTCAGGATTCCTCTTGCTCTTAAGACTCATGGTCCCAGCTTCTTGCAATATCAGCTTTAGGCTGAGATAAGTCTCATCTTTCTCTGTGGGCTCATTTCTCTCTGGGCTCAGCTGCTTTGTACTCTCCACAAGGCCAGCTGTAAACTATCAGGTGAATGGTTCATCTCTCTTTCCAGGGACTCTGCCATGTCTAATGGAGCCTTCTCTCTTTCCTCACTTATCTCCTTCTCTGTGTATTTACTTTCCAGAGCTCCAGCATTAAAACTCTAATGTCAAAACTCAAAACTCCACTCTCTGTTCTGCTGTGTGGTTTTCTCTGTGCATCCCTTCACACCAAAGGAACAGGATCTCGATGTCCCACTGATGTGCCCCAATCAAAGCCCTAATCACAACTCAATCAAGTAAAAGTGAAACCTCTGAACCAATGCAATCTAATTTGCCCAGAGGAACAGACAAGGTTATAAACATAATCCAATATCTATTTTTGGAATTCAAAAACAATGCCAAACTGCTACATTAAGATAAACCAGTAAGTCAAATCTTTATTATGTACTCAAGACTGGATGAATACACTCAAAAGAAAATTGTACAAGAATTTTTATAGTTGCTTGGTTCATACTAAAATGTGGAAATGGTGCAGGTGTGCATCTAAGAAAAGCTGAAAAAATAACGTGTGGTTTATTTATGCAACAGAATAGAAGAAAAAATTTTAAAGTAATAGACAACTAGCACACCCAACACTATGGATGTATTTCAAAAATATTATTTTGAGTTTTCCAAAAACACCTTGCACCAGAGTGACTATAGCATAATGTAATTTATGTAAAGTTTTATGGCAAGAAAAATTAAACAAGTATAAAATAAATAAATCATGGATTAGTAGTTGCCCCTGTGTAATGGGGAAGTTTTTGAGGATTAACTAGGAAGATGAAAGGAAACTCACTGTAATATTGGTAAAAAAGCTTTATTTGATAGGGGTTTGGGTTATAGTGGTGATTTTTTTTTCAAGTTAAATGAAACAAGAATTCAAGATGCATGCATTTGGTTGTAGAATTTGCCTAAAACAATAAGAAACATACTCAAATAATTACCTTCAATTAATGATAAATACTCTGATGTGTTTAGAAGTGAAAAATAATGATGTTTGTTACTTAATACTAAATGCAAAGCAAAATTTTAAAAAATACAGAAAGAAACACTGATGGTTGAATAGATGGAAAGGAGGGATAAATAAATGTTTAAAAATTATATAGCAAATCTTCATTTTACCATGTAAGCTAAAGTGACAGATTTCAGATATTCAGTATAAATTTTTAAATCTTTATCGCATTTCCACGTGACAATAAGTTCTGTACCATTCATACTGAAGGAAAGTAAAAAAGCATAACCACAATGAGGTACTACCACAAATTCAGTAGGTTGCAAAAAAAAAAAAAAAGATGTAAAAGTAAAAGCACATCTTTCTGGGTTTAATTTTATAGTTGAAGATAAATAAAAGCCACAACTGGAAAGTGAAGAAAATAGGATTTGGTTCATTTGTGGCTCATCTTTATTTTTGTCTTGGTTTAGTTTTTTATAAAACAAGATTCCTGAAGTAGATTGGTATATTCTGTTAAAGACTCAAAGTGATCCACTCTGCTTACACTGTTGTGTAAAGGGACTTACACAGAAACCATGGCCTGCTGGAAGGTGTATATATTTACAAAAACAAAACAAACCACCCACTCATTGGGAAATAAGGTTGCAATCACAAACTGAAACCATGGCTTCTTGTTTAGGTGCAATATCCTGATTTCCAAAGTTAGTTACAGTGGGTCTTATTGTGGCAGAAGGATTTATTCAGATTGTTGTACTCTTCATCTGATGTAACAAAATGCTATTAATCTAGGGGGAGTGGATGTGGCTCAAGCAGTTGGTTGCCCACCTCCCACATGGGGCCTCCTAAGGACGATGAGCAAGTCCACAAGTTGACGCAAATGGCTGGCCCAGTGAGCTGATGCAAAGGGCGTGACACAACGGGGAGACACAATGAGTGACACAACAAGCAGGGAGTCGATGTGACTCAAGTAATTGGATACCTCTCTCCCACATGGGAGGTCCTGGGTTTGGTTTCTGGTGCCCACTAACAGAAGATGTGCAGACCAGACACAGAGCACAGACAGCAAGCACAAACAATGTGGTGTGGGGGAAATAAATAATTAAATCTTTTTAAAAAATGCTATTAATCGAAATATTTGTAAATAAAGTACCTATATCTAGATTAAGTTAAAAAAATCAGTAAGTTGCAAAAAAAAAATCTGGAAACACCAAATGTAAGTGAGTAGGTGGAACAAAGAAACTACATATATATTATTGTTGTGTGTATAAATGTATAGAAGCAGTGGAATACTGTTTGATACTGTTTCAGTCAGCTATGACCATGTTGGTTGCAGTGACCAATAACACTTAATTCTTGGTGCTGAGAGCAAGAAAGATTATTTTCTACTTATTACACATGTTCCATGTGTGTTGGCTCTGACTTTACTACACACCATCCACATTCGTTGTCCAGCATCTGGAACAGCTTGTATATGGAACATGACTGGTTCTTATTGTCGAATGAAAAGATATTGTAAAGATATACACATAAGTTAGCTCTGAAATCCACATTCCTTGCTTGTACTCATATTTCATTGGCAAAGAACATCATGTGGCCCATTTGGTGAGTAATGAATTGGGACACAATAATTCCCTCCTACAAGTGAGGCAGGATAGTTTAGGGAAAAGGAAGATGGGCCACAACTGAGATTTGGCAGAGTACATGGCTGCATAACCCTGCCTGGACCCGTGCCTTGAAGTCCCATTTGGATCAAGGGGAAGCCCTGGATGCCTTCAAAAGGCCTCACCAGTGGCCCCCTGAGAACTGACAGGTAGAGTAACCAATCAGAACAGCAAAGATCAAGGACTGGGAGGGAGTGAATAATGGCTTAATAAGGGTAGCCCCATAAGGCAAAAAGCTCTCTCTGCCTAGAGGAGCCCATACCTACAACTGAGGGTGTGTAGTTCTGTACTTTTCTTCAGTTTCTGTTCTTTTCTCCCATTTCTCAATAAACTTCTTTTACTGGTCTACCCTATGGTGTGTTCTTAAATTCTTTTATGTAACATAGCAAAGAACCTGGGTGAATCCACCATCCTCTGACATCCCCCAACTTCCCCAGGGTTCTATAGAAAGGGGCATTATAGAAGGGGCATGTGATATTTTGAATAATGGTCCTAATTCATCTTTTTTCATTAAATGTCAGATACACATGCTATGACCCTTCATTTCTAGTCAAGAGAGCAGTTACCTGCATGATGGAAGAAACAGTCATGAAAAAAAGAGATAAACATACTAAATCTCTAGGATTCTGAGGTGATTTTGTTTGGACTGTTTTTAAAATTATAGGTTTAACTCGAAGTGTGATTTGGAATATAACATATTCTTCCTTTCCAAATCCCCTGCTAAATGTAGATTAAATTTAGTGTTAAATTTTATTCAACAAAGTCATCATATATCCATTAATATTTACTAATTTCATTGAGATTCATGTAAAAACAAACTTGAATTATATTTGTCCCTGATTCCTGAAATATATTCATTCTAATTTCATCAATATTTGATACCTCTGAGGACTCCAGTTCCTGGTTAAAACCTGAGTGTTGTGTTAGGGCCTGACCAAAGGCAATTACAAAGGCTTTACCTGACAGTCCACGTAGTGAAGGTGCCCTCACCTCTCCAGACTTGGTGCCCAGTCAGTGCACTGCAGTCTCTGGAGGAAGTTGTGGTCAAGGACTCAGGTCCCCTGGCCAGGCTTGCTCTTGAGCACAGCTGCATTCCTATCCTAGGTACCTCCATTAGGAGCCTCTGATCAGGGATGCAAAACTCAGGCCTTCCTCAGTTGCCTCCGGTGAGATCTCCTTATTGGAGGAAGTGGGAGACCTTGAGGGCATTTTCTCCTGTCCTTCTCACTACCCAGTATTTTAACTCCCTAGGCTCAGGGACCACAAAACAGCAGGAGTAGTTAAATGAAATATCCTGTCTAGGGATACTAATTGCCCTATAAATAACTAAATAACTGGAAGTAAATACAAACTTAAAGTATAAAGACATGTTATGAATGCTCTTTACCAAGTATTTTTGTAATGATTAGAATCTTGAGGTAGTCTAATATCTATTCTTTTGCTTTTACCATTATTAATTAATTTCTCTTATTTGCTGTCAAAATGCTTTCCTTCCAATGATATCTCTAAGTTCCTAACAATTGTATTGTAAATGAAGTTGTGGACTTTCACAATCATAATTATTTTTTGCTGGCTTTTCTTTGTAATAAATATATGTTTATATTTAAAAATAAAAAGCTGCAGAAGCCTTTTGTCAGGTGCTCCCTCAGCAGGGAGTTGATCTCATGTTTATGCTGATCCATCTGCCTCTCCCCCAATGGCACCCTTCCACATCATAATGGAACACCGTTGTGTTCAGGTCTTTCCTTGGATTACCCTTTTGTTTATACTATCACAGTATGTGCCTAAAGGCTCCACTGCTTATTTCCATTTCGACTTTGTTTAAATTGTCTACCATTAACATCTGGCATCTTCATTCAGCTCTTCACAAAATTGGATGTTGAGCAGGGTAGCCAATTGAACATGATGCAGTTCTGGAAAAGCAAAAGGACTAGAGATCCTGTAGGGCACCTATGGTAGGAGATAGCAGAATCCTTCATGGAGTTCTTTGGAGGGATGCTTGTGGATCCCAAGGCATTTCTCCAGTCATGCCTGTGTGTCTGGGGAAATGCTAGCAGAAGCCAAGGGACATTCTTGGGAATGCTGGTGGAGTGTGGATATAAGTTTGCAATTCTCAGGGGGAATATTGACCCAGATTGTTAGCCCTGATATCCTGGATGAATGTGGGGATGGATGGTCCTGATTATCCATCCAACAGAGGGGTATGAGAAAGGCTGTAGAAGGAGTTCTCCCCTTATTCCCAAGGCCCCCCAAACAGTGGAATCACAGAAAGTCAGGCAAACCCATTAGCTAAGCAACACTAAGAAATCTATGGTTTTGGTAGAGATCATATTGCCAGGAAGTTGTTGAATTGTCATAACAAAAGAATGTAGAGCCCTTCTGGATCACTTCCACATGGCCCAAAGAGAATTTATAGACTTAGTTTTCCTCCACAATACAAAAATGTAATCCTGTTAAAATTAGTAAAGGAGAGTCTCACTTTGAGAGTGGAAGTTGCATCCTCTACCCCCATGAGAGTGCCCTGAGAGTGACCAGCACCAATGGCAATGGTCATTACTACAGAGGTGGCAGGGGTGGTTCACCCACACATTGTTCCACACCCAGGGAGCCCCTTTCTGCACACACTTGAGCAGCAGCCACAGCAGATGTGGCTGCGATGGTGGGGGTATCCCTTCAAGGCTGTTGTCTGGTGGCCACAGGGCCATGTGGCCCATGCCATAAATGCTCAGCTTCATGGTGGGCAATGGTATGGTCTCTTTTATGTATGTGCTTGGGTGTTACAATGGGGCTCTCCAAGATAAAACAGCAGAAATACAGCAGCCAAAAGTGGCAACCAATCTCCTACCTCCACCACCATCATGACCAGTTCCATCATCACCACCATCACCAAAGCCCCTTCCAGCTCAAAAGCAGTGTCATTATCAGCAGGATGGATGTCCATGCTGCCTGCCATAAATTTCCAGGTGTTGTCTCTGATAGGAGAGTCTGAACTCTGGTGTGCCTGGCCCTGTGCCACCCTAGGAGTTCTGCCTGGAAAATAGCTGCTCAGCCGTACTCTCTGCTCCCTCTGACTGCATCCTTTAAAAACAAAACAAAAACATTGTGCTGCTGAGGTCCCCACTATTGTGGCCTCTGTAACTGACTCATGGGTTGCTCCCTCCATTTCTCCCTTTGAACCTTGGGCTGGAACAGAGGGACCCACAGGCTTTTGCTTGGGATTTCTCCACTGAAGACATATTGTCTCCAAAGGAATGAAGACAAAGGTTAGAGTTCAATTGGGAAGTGGGGGAGAGGGTTTACATTTCTTAGGCCTTTTAGATACAGGTTCACAGTTAATGGTGATACCAACCACTCCTAAAAAGCAGGATGGAATTAGAACAAACAGTACTCACTTATTTTTGGCCCAAGGCTACAACCAATGAAACTTGTGCTGAAGCTCAACAATAGGATGGTCCCTTCAGGTCCCCCAAAACCTCCCTCATATGGCTTCCACTACTAAATATACGATTGATATTGATGTATTGTCTATGTCTATGTGTACCCACGCTAGTCTTCACCTCAAAGCACTGAGAGGGAAAAGCAATTGTAATACAGGGGGCTTTTTTGGGACTTTGGAATTGGCCTGAGTGACATTGCAACAACAGATATAGGCCATTTTACACCATCATGTAACATCCAGAACTGTGTGGGAGAGTGTGGTCTACAATGTGAACTATGGTCCATGCTTAATGGCAAAGCCCCAGGATGTGTTTATCAGTTGCAATTAATGTGCCACACTAATGAAGGATGTTTATGTGGGAGGTTGTGGGAGGTGTTGGAGGTGGGGTGTATGGGAATCCCTATATTTTTTGTGTAACATTTATGTAATCTAAGTATCTTTTTAAAAAAAAAAAAAGACATAAATATCAATATCCAAGAAGGACAACAGGCCTTAAACAGAATAAATCCAAACAGAACTATCCCAAGACTCCTACTATTCAGAATGACAAATACCAGAGATAAAGAAAGCGTTCTGAAAGCAGCAAGAGAAAAGCAAAGCATTGCATAAAGGGAAATACGAGAAGATTAAGTACTGATCTCTCACCAGAAACCATGGAGACAAGAAGAAAGTGGTATGCTGTATTTAAAGTATTGAAAGAGAAAAACTGCCAGCCAAGAAATCTATATCTGGCAAAAATGTCCTTCAAAAATGTGAGTGAGTTCAAAGTCTTCACAGACAGACAAAAACCTGAATTACAAGAGATACTAAGGGGAGTGCTGCATCTGGAAGGAAAACACAAAGGCAAGATATATAGAGAAGAGTGTAGAAATGAAGATTATTAGGAAGGGTAAAATAAAAGGTAAGAAGACAGATAATAGAACTATATGACAACAGAGAGGCAAAGGACTAAATGAATGAAGAAAGTAATGTCTTTACAGTAACAAGATTGAATGTTAATTGCTTGAACTCCCCAATCAAAAGACATAGACCGAAAGAATGGATAAAAATATATGAGCCATCTATATTGTTGTCTACAAGAGACCCAATTCAGATGTAAGTACACAACCTGGTTAAAAGTGAAAGATTAGAAAAAGATATTCCATGCAAATAGTAACAAATAAGAGCTGGAGTAGTGATTCTATCAGACAAAATAGATTTGAAATGCAAAATTATAAGGGATGAAGAAAGTCATTACATATTAATAAAAGGAGTAATTCATCAAGAAGCAATAACTATACCAAATATTTATGTGCCTAATCTGTGCAGCCAAGGTACATGAGGGAACACTGGAAAAACTGAAGGGAGAAGTAGATGTCTGTACAATAACAGTTGAAGACTTCAATACAACACTTTCAGTATTGGATAGAAAATCTGGACAGAGGATATATAAAGAAACAGAGTGCTTGAATAATATCATAAATGAACAAGACCTAACAGACATGTATGCAGCATGGCAACCCAAAGCAGCAGGCTATTCTTTTCAAGTTGGGTCACAAGACAAGTCTCAACAAATTTTTTAAAAATTGAAATTATACAAAACACTGCCTCTGATAATAATAGAATGAAGCTGGAAATCAATAACGGAAGGAAAAAAGGGACATTCATACATATATGGAGATTAAACAACACATTCTTAAACAATCAGTGGGACAAAGAAAAAATTGCAAGAGAATTCAAATCTCTTGAGATGAATGAAATTGAGAACACAACATATCAAAACCTATGGGAAACTACAATGGCAGTGCTGAAAGGGAAATTTATAGGCCTGAGTGCTTACATTGAAAAAGTAGAAAGAGCTAAAATTGAAGATCCAACTGGAGGAACTAGAAAAAGAAGAGCAAATAAATCAAAATCCAAGCTGAAGGAAAAAAATAATTAAGATGAGAGCAGAAACAAATGAAATAGAGAAAAAATTCAATAGAAAGAATTAACAAAGTCAAAAGTTGTTTCTTTGAGAAGATGAACAAAATTGGCAAACCTTAGATAGATTGACAAAGAAAAAAGAAGACTCAAAAAAAATAAAATCAGAATTGAGAGGGAGAACATTACCACTGACGCCACAGTGTTTAAGAGACATTAAAGGATACAATGAATAACTGGATGCCAAAGAACTCGACAATGTAGAAGAGATGGACAAATTCCTAGAAACACACAAACCACCTACACTGACTTTAGAAGAAATGGAAGACCTCAATAGAGCAATCACAAGTGAAGAGATTGAAACAGTCATCAAAAACCTCCCAAAGATGAAAAGCCTGGGACCAGATTGTTTTACAGGTAAATTCTACCAATCATTCAAAGATTGCTCAAGCTCATGCAAAACATTGATCAGAAATGAATGCAACAAAACTCATTCTATGAAGCCAAAATCACCCTAATACTACAACCAGATAAAGATACTACAAAAAAAGAAAATTACAGACCAATATCTCTAATGAATATAGATAAAATTATCCTAAACGAAATATTTGCAAACAGATTCCAAAAGAAGATTAAAAGAATTATACACCACGATCAAATGAGTTTTGTCCCAGGTATGCAAGGGCTTTTCAATACAAGAAAATCAATTAGTGTAATAAACCACATTGAAAAATTGAAAAAGAAAAAATCGCATGATCCTCTTGATTGACCCAGGAAAGGCATTTGACAAAATTCAGCAATCTTTGTTGATTAAAAAAAAAAAAAAAAAAAAAAAAAACTCCAAAAGATGGGAACAGAAGGAAGCTCTCTCAATACAACTAGCATTGTACTTAACTGTGAAAGACTGAAAGCTTTCCTGCTGAGATAAGGAACAAGAAAAGGATGCCCACTGTCACCATTGTTATTCAATTTTGTGCTAGAGGTTCTAGCTAGAGCAATTAGGCCAGATACAGAAATTAAAGATACCGAAATAGGAAAGGAAGAAGTAGAACTTTCACTATTCGCTGATGATATGATCCCATATCTAGAATCTCCTGAAAAATCCACAACAAAGCTACTAGAGCACATAGACAAGTTCAGCAAAGTGGCAGGATACACGATTAATATGCACAAATCAGTACCATTTCTATGCACCACTGACATGAAATATGAGTAGGAAATCAGAAAAAATTCCATTTATGTAGTAGCTAAAATAATCAAATATTTAGGAACAAACTTAACAAGGACATAAAAGAACTGTATTCAGAAAACTACAAGACATTACTAAAAAAAAAAACGGAAGAAGCTATAAATAAATGGAAGGGCATTCCATGTTCATGGACTGGAAGACTAAATATTGTTAAGATGTCAATTTTACCCAAACTGATTTACAGATTCAATGCAATTCCAATAAAAATCCCAACAGCCTTTTTTGCAGAAATGGAAAAACCAATTATCAAACTGAATTGAAAGGGTAAGGGGCCCCGAATAGCCAAAAATGTCCTTAAAAAGACGACTGAAGTTTAACTTTAAAGCATATTACTTAGTTACACTGGTAAAAGCAACATGGTACTAGAATAGAGAAAGGTAGATTGACCAATGGAACCGAATAAAGAACTCAGAAATAGTCCTCAGAAATAGACCTCACATCTACAGTCAAGTTATTTTTGACAAGGCTGTTAAGCCTACCCAGCTGGGCCAGAACAGTCTATTCCAAGAAATGGTGCTGGGAGAACTGGATAGCCATATCCAAAAGAAAGAAAGGGTACCACTATCTAACACCTTATACAAAAATTAACTCAAAATGTATCAAGAACCTAAATATGAAAGCAACAACCATAAAACTCCTAGAATAAAATATAGGAAAACATCTTCAAGGTCTTCTGTTAAGCAGTAGTTTCTTAAACCTTACAGCCAAAGCTTGAGCAACAAAAGGAAAAATAGATAAATGGGGCCTCCTCAAAATTCAACACTTTTGCACCTCAAAGGATTTTGTCTAAAGGGAAAAAAGCCACTTGACGCAATGGAAGAAAATATTTGCAATCACATATCTGATAAGGGTGTAATATCCATGACATATGAAGAGATCGTAAAACTCAACAATAAAAGACAAACTATCCAATTAAAAAATGGGCAAAAGACTTGAAAAGATAATTGTCCAAAGAAGAAATACAAATGATGAAGAAACACATGAAAAAATGTTCAACATCACTAGGAACTAGGGAAAACAAAAACACAGACATCTGCACACCAATGTTCATAGCAGTGTTAATCATGATTGCCAAAAGTTGGGAACAAACTTGGTGTCCATCAACTGATGAAGAGATAAAAACATTGTGGTATATACATGCGATGGAATATTATGCAGTGGTAAGAAATGAAGTCACAAAATATATGACAACATGGATGAAACTGGAGGGCATTATGTTGCATGAAGCAAGCCAGACACAAAAGGACACATACTGTATGATTGTGCTATTATGAATTAAATATGTTGTGTAAACTCATGGCACTAATAACTAGAATATAGGTCACAAGAAAATAGAAAGAAAGTAGAGAAAGGAAAGCTGAGGGTTAATCTGTGCAGAACTGGTAAAAAAAGTTGTTTTTAAATATTTGGAAATGAATAGAAATGGTGAAAGCCTATGATGTTTGTAACTAACCCAGAGCTATTATTATATGGGCATGACAGTGTTTGAAAAGGAAAGTCTAAGGTCATGTATATTAACAGAAGGAAAGCTAAAAACTGTAACATGGAACTGTATAAGTTAGTAAAACCTCATGTAAAACATGAATATGGGTAATATTGCATATATAAAACTGTTCTTACAAAATATAAATACAAATATACCAGAGAGAAGAAAACAGAATAGCAGCTATGTACAGAAGGGGAAGCATAGAGAGATTGAGAAGAAATGAGGTTTGTTTTTTGTTTTTTTTATTATTACAATAAAAGGTCTCTAAGAATGATTGAAGTGATGATTGCACAAATATGAGATTACACCAAATACCATTGATTGTACCCTTTGGATGGATATGCTTTATTAATATGTATCAATGAAAATGATATGTTAAAAAAATGTTTTCCTGTTTTAATATTTTTGTTCCATTTGTGCATACTGGACAGAAGATCTAGATAAAAGTAGGGTATGAGATGTATATATAAGTTTTGATTAATAAATGGACACACTAAGAAGAACAACAAACAAGCACCTGGGGGGGTGCCTAGGAGGGGGGGGCACATTAATGACCTTTGTTTTTCAGAGCTGCCCCTGAAAACTTTTCCCTCCTGTGGAAATACTCACAGGCTACCTTTCCAAGATGCCGCACGTGCTTTGCATTCAATTAGCTGCTGACCTAAGAACAAACCTGAAAGCACTCATTACAAAGCAAAGGCTTTGGCCTCAGCCTCTGCAATGTCCAAGCAGAACACCCCCAGATATCCACACTCATGGACATCATGGACAAACAAAACTGCTTGAAATTGAATGCCTTAGGCTGTCATTTTAAACCAAGGACTAAACTAAATTATTGACCCTGAACTAGGTACCCCAGTACAGAAGACCCCACAATAATAGATCATATTAGGGGCCTTTTGAATTTAAATTCCTAATTAACATGGATATGTTCTGATTGAAGTGCCCTAATATTGTAAGCTCTATTTCAAGGAAACCCAGTGTGTCCTCTGAGTGTTTACTTCTTTTATGTGAACTCCATCATGGCACTCCTCAACACTGGAAGGCATTTAGGTAAGCTTCCACTTACACATCAGAACTGTGCTGTGAATAAATTAGTTACTCAGCTCCGTTAAAAAAAAAAAAGTTAAATATGAAAACTTAAGGAAGAAGTTTCCTGGCTCTCTAAACAGACCCAATATATTATAAGACATATGTTCCTAGTCTGGCAATGTTTGAAGTTCATGGCTACATTTAATCCTCCTGGCAGGCCTCGTCAACATGCCTGGAGGGATTTTGGTCATAGGCTTGATCTGCTATCACCTCAGAATAAAAACCTGTTTACTTAAACAGCACCTCAAAGTTTGACCCATTGGGATCAATGTTGGTGAGAAGCCTGTATTTCTCACTGGTATCCTAAAAAATCAAGAGGAGGGCATGAAGACACTTGTACCTGATAAAAACAAAACAAAACAAAAAACACTTGCCTGTGATTTTTCAGTCCTCACCAGAGGCAATTACAAAGGCTTTACTGGCAGCCACAGAGAGGGAAGCTGCCCTCCCATGCAGAATTGGGCACAGTCAGTGTCTTGCTGCGTCTGAAGGGAGTTGCAGTCAAGGCCTCAGGCCCCCTTGCCTGGTCTGCTCTTGTGCATTTATGAATTCTTAGAGGAGGTTCCTGCACTTGGATGCCTCCCTCCCAGGGGCTCAGAGCCAAGGCCTTCCTCAGGCACTCTAGCTAGAATCCCTTCCCTCCTCCCATCTCTAGACTCTGGGTCCATAAAACTGCAGGAGCCTTTTGTTTGGGGCACTTTCAGCAATGAGAGATATGTAGGTGCTGATCCATCTGACTCTCTTCTGCTGGCACATTCCATGGGGAAATGAACAGGTGGGTGCAGCCATCTTTCCATCCTGTATGCTCATGTTTATACTATCACAGTAAGGGATTGAAGGTTTCACTGTTTATTTCCATTTTGGCTTTGAGTTTTTTAATCTGCTACCTTTGACACGTGGCATTTAAGGTCAGCTCTGGTTTGGCTCAGCTCACGGATCTCTCAGCTCAGCTCTCTCTCAGCTCTTGACACTCTCAAAAGTGCAAATTTCTCTCAGTTAAAAAAGGTCATACAAAACACCTATCAATAATTTACCTCAGCCATGGAAACCTACTGTCTAAAGTAAATATTTCATTTGTTATCTTCTCCTCCTTAAATCATAATTTTATTAAATACAGTAGTGCTAGCTTATGTCTAATGAGTAAATACCACTCTGCTCAGATATATTTCCTCAAAGCATTGTCTACTCATTTTTGAAGAAAAATATACATTATAAAGCTCCACATCTGAAACTTAAGCATTTCCATGTTTTTTTTTTTTTCTGGAAGTATGTCAAGGTATAATTAAAACATATATATTTTCAATTTTAATTCTCATTTTTCAAATATAATTTATGCTAACTCATTTGAATTTATGTGGTGTAGGTGAAGAAATAAAATAAGAGACCACTGAAAAAGAATAAAAGGGACAGATACAAACACGCTGAGATACATACCCTTAATACATGACAGAAATCGTGTGAGAATACAATAAAAACTAGACTTTTAAATAGTGCTTTGACAGATAATCACATTGGTTAAACTGAAATTTGATGACTATTTCTAACCATAAAAATATTTAAATTAAAGGAAAAGAATGAAAATCCAAATTATAATTATTTTTATAGAGAAACAAAGGAGACTGTCTTCAGGATACAGTGTTGGTAATGAATCTTAAACAAGAACTAAAACACAAACAATAAAATATTCATACATTTAATTATATTGTAGTTGAGTTTTCTCTACCTCAAAGGATATAGAAGAGCACAAAATTCTATGTTTGGACTTCAAAAGAAGTTGGTAGCTGAAACCCAGCTGTCGATGAAGTGGCATGGTATCTTAGTCCCAATGGCGGCTATGGAAGTTAGTGGCAGTGACCAGAAAGGGCACGAGGTTGAGACCTCTGTCACCTATTATAGGTTGGAAGAGGTAGTGAAGCACAACTCTTCAAAGGAATTATGGCTGGTGATCCATGGGCTAGTCTACGATGTCTCCAGCTTCCTCAACGAGCAACCCGCTGCAGAGGAAGTTCTCCAGGAACAAATTGATGCAGATACAAGTAAAAGCTTTGAAGATGTAGGTCACTCCTCTGATGCCAGAGAAGTGCTGAAACAATACTATATTGATGATGTCCATCAGCAATGTCCATCTGAGTGACATTTAAACTCAAAGTGGTCACAAGGATCCTTCAAAAAAGAATATGTGCAAAAGTTGCTGATTGCTTTTGGTTTTCCCCCTCTTGGGCACTATTCTCTTCGGTTTCCTGTATCCATCAGAAAGCAGATCCTCCTGAGGAGACCCAGTTGTCGTCTGGAAAGCACATCCAACTAAGAATGAAATCTAGACACTTGCTTTGGGGGTTGCAGCATTGCCTTCTCCTTGAATCCTGCCAATTTTATGTTCCCCCTTTTAGCCAAGGTGGTTGGCCAGCCATCCACCTCATACCTAGGTCCAGTGTTCTTCATTTCTCAGCACCTTATTTTCAAAATACCTGCTTTCTCTTCTGAGTCCTTTCCAATGTTTCCTCCCTTCACTAGTTTTCACAAGTATCTTTACATTTCAAAATGTTCTGTTAATGATTACAATTCATATGTTCTAGTTGCATTGCACTTGGGTCAAAATGCCTCTTTTCCAATACTTTGAATTTGATTGTGTATTAGATGTTCTTAACAGGGTAACATATTCAGGTTTTGAAGTTTTCTTTTCCATTTGTCCTTTAAGTAATTTTTTAAAAAAATTATGAATTCAATTGTTTGACTTACTTATCTAAGGGATTTAAATGATGAAGTTAAGGTGAACACCTACTGCTTAAAACACAAGTGCCAACCAATATTGTTCCTTCTATATATTTGTTAAAACCAGAAAGAAAAAACTATCTGTTCATCTCCTATTTTGTGCTTCCTTCTTAGCTAGTGTAGCAAGTATCTCTTTCCACCCCCTAAGTCCAGCCCCTTTTCTTCCTAAGGGGTGCTGGATAAAATTATGCTTAGCTTTTATTTGTTGAGGGTGGGAAGATAATAGGTAAAAGATGGGATGAATTAGGGTAATAGGGTCCAGGAAAAATGTTATATATATATGAATGTTCTGGAGATGATGCAGTAGTGCCTGCATTCCTTTGAGAATCAAATAATTGAATGCTAATATGTTTGCAGCCATCTGTTTATCTCCTTAAGATTTAAAAATCATTTCTTTAATTTTTATGAAATGCACACATCTTCTTGTCATAGCTCACCTTAAAATCTTCCAGAGACATATAGTCTAAGATAAACACATTTCTCTCATACTGATGATGTATCCATCAAAATAATAGTAAGGAAGAATTATGAATATCAGTGATGAAGACAATAGGAAGGTAGATATGAATTGATCTTAATAAATTTTAAAACCAACATAAAAAAGTACTTTCCAGGGGACTTCTGGGAAGATGGCATTGAAGTAGCTAGAAGGGCTCAATTCTCCACACAAACAACAGAGGAAGGGGAAAAAGCTATCTGAAGGCGCTTTTTGTGGATCTGCACAGGAGGAGAGGGCTGCACATCATTCAGTAGGGAGAGGTACAGAGAGATAAAGCAGCAAAGGAAAACTGTGAGTTATTTTCCCCTGCAGCTGGGAAATGCACATATCCTCCAACCTCAAGGCAAATATTTAAAATCCCTGGCTCACTTCAGCCAACTGAGAAGGGAAAAATGGCCCTCCTCCCTGGGAGGAATAGGGATCTGGAGGAGGGAAGATTGTAGTTTCTCTTCAGTGAGTTTGGCCAAGCTGAGCCCACTTTGACACATGGATGAAATCAGCCCAGCAAACGGAAGTGGTGAGTGACTCATCTGTGTGGGAGCTAAATAAGTGTGGGACAGGCACCAAGCAAACTCAGAGAGAGAAGTGTAAGGGGGTGAGATAAGGTGGGCAGAAGAGAGGGAAAAAAGACCCCAGCCAGCACTGACATGGCCCCAGGGAAAGGGGAGAAGGTATCAGATAGGCAGGCTGTCACAGCCACCAGACAGGGAAGAGAGAGGAACTACTTCAATGAGAGGGCAGGATAACAGGAGCCTAACAGCCCTGGACAGAAGGAAGCCAGGAGAGATAGCCAACCAACTGTTAGAAGCCCAACTCATCTGAGGGGATAGAGGGAGGGGAGAGACAGAGAATCTTTCAGAGGCCTGCCAAACCTGTGGAGTAGGTGTGGCTCAGTGGATTGAAAACTGTCACACATCAACTAGGTTCCTGGTTCAATCACTGCATAAGAGAAGGGTTCCAGGGTGAGATCCGGTAAGTTAGGCATTCAGCTGGCACCTTGTGACAGGGAACTTATTGATCAAGATTTTAAGCTTTTTAAATCTATTTTATATTTATTATTATATTAATTTTTAATATTTCCATTGTTAAAATTTTTTATTCTTTATTTTATTCTCTAAATCCAGTTACCTTACCTGTGAAGAGTGGCTACAGGGTGATTGATTGATGAAATCTGGCACCTTGAGATGGTTCCTAGTGGCCTAAGAGGGAAGCCTGTTTTTCCTGGGTTGTTTTTTGTTTTTTTGTATTTCCTCTGATTCCTTTTTTTTTTTTTTTCTTTCTTTCCTTCTTTGTTTTCCTCCTTAGCTCCTTTATTACTTAGTTTTTCTCACTTTTCCCTCTTCCATTGCTTTTATTCCATTCTACATTCTCTCGTGTGGTCTTCATTTTTTACTCTTCTCATTTTATCCATTTTTATATTACTCTATCTTTTTATCTAATTTCATTTTTCTTCTTCTTTCATTTCTTTATTCCTCTATTTTTTATTCTTAAATATTTGTACTTTTCATGAATTTTCAATCATTACTTTTTTTCCTGTCTCATTTATAGTTCCTTTCTATCTTCCTTTTTATTACTATTTTTCTTTTTCTCTTCTTCTATCTTTCCTTTTCTGTGGTCTTAAAATTTTTTAAGAAACACAGACAACTACAGGATATAGGATAAGTGGAAACAAGTGTCAAAGAGGAAACATAACACAAAACAAAACAAAATAAAACCCTAGAGTAGAAGGGAAAACTAACCATCTTAATAAGCCCCTCATCAAGATAACTGCATGCCTAGACACCAGCAAAAAAGAACAAGCCATATTAAGATACAGAAAGAAATGGCCCATTATAATGAAAAAAACTGAAAAACAAGAGGAGATGCAGAATGTGGAATAACTAAGCAAGGATCTCCAAATAAATATGAATCAACTTAATGATGTGAAAGAAGAGATAAAGGATATTAAGAAGACATTGGGGTTCTTCCTTGTGCTCCTCTCCCCGCTGCCGGCCTCACAGCACCACCTCTGCAGGGGGAGATTTTGGGATCCTCTGAGGAAGTTGAAGTTGGTTGTCCCTGGGGGAGGAGAGCGCTCCCAGAGCAAGGCGGATTGTGGACGGGGTCCTGCCCGGGGGTCTGTGCTGTGCACGCGTGGAGTGAGAAGCTTGGGACATCTATCTGCGCGGATCAACTGCTTGGAGAGAACAGTGGAGATTCGTGAGTTTTAAGGCTGCCGGTGGGGGTTGGCACAGGCGGCTGAGCCCCGCGGTTAGGGAGCGAGCAGGCGAGAAAGTTTTATTTTCTGGGGATCTGGCTGTCTGGCGCTCCTTGGATCTTGCATGAACAGAACAAACGAGCTAATTGGCACCTGGTGAACCGGGACGGGGATTCTGGTCAGGGGACGGAGCTGATTTCTGTAGCGACCCAGGGATAAGACCCGGGCCACTGCGGAGCCAGGAAGAAGGGACCCTTCCCAAAAGAGGGAGGGTTCTGTTGGAGGACAGGGAAGGGTATTTTTTATTTTAAGACATCGATCTGGCTGCCTGCACCGCCCCATAGCTTTGGGGAGCAGATAAACCAACCTGAAGCAGCATCAGGCTGAGAGCAGACACAAATCTGCACTCAAACTGATTTACTTAGCAACCGGTGACGCTTGAGCTCCGCTCCAGAAGGGGCAGAATCGGCCATCTTTAGCACTCCGCACTGACTAGCATCAGAACTACAGCTACCCTGGGGAGTCCAGGAAGTGGGACGTGCTTGATTAATTTCCACGGGCCCAGCTAGGGTCCTTCCTAAAGGGGGTTGGTCTAGAGCAGGAATTATTTTGGGTCCTGTAATTTGCTAAAAAATAAAAATTAAAATTAAAAAAAAAAAAGTGAGAAGGACATTTTTTGAATGTCCCATCCGCTAATTATATTTTATATTGTTTTGTGTTTTGTTTGATTATTTGTTTTTTTTTCCTTTTCTTCCCCCCCCTCCCGAGTTTCCTTAGGTTTGTCTCTTGCATGTAAGCTTATCATACTTCTTTCTTTTTCCTAGTAAGTGTATTTGATTATTATATGGACTACATGTTCATGGAGGATTTGGATCACAGAAGGGTTACAATGGATATTGCAGGGGATTATTGGTGGTGGGGGGGTCTGGGAGGTGGGTTTTATGGGATTTAGTTCATCCGAATATACATGAAAGATATACAAAATCGTTCAAAAGATCAAATGATGGGATATGGTCACAATGGATGGACAATCACACAATAATTGAGGGAATCTCAATTCCTAGTCTGGAGAGCTCTGCCACAGTCTCCAAGGGAGCAGCAATAGTCCTCTGAGTGCAGGGACAGTGTCTGTCAAAAGAGGATGACCCACTGATGTGTTCTTTTTATTGATGACTACCCTTTTGAGTCTTTGCTCTTGTAACTGAGACTTAGCCTGCAGTTGTGGTGTGCCTAAGGGTTGCCACCTGGGAGCCTCCTTGTTGCTCAAATGTGGCCTCTCTCTAAGCCAAACTCAGCATATGATTGCATTACCTTCCCCCCAACGTGGGACATGACCCCCGGG
Source organism: Tolypeutes matacus (assembly GCA_026826555.1). Classification (NCBI taxonomy): domain Eukaryota; kingdom Metazoa; phylum Chordata; class Mammalia; order Cingulata; family Chlamyphoridae; genus Tolypeutes; species Tolypeutes matacus. Next base: position 2,125,628 of record JAKSZT010008638.1, on the reverse strand, counting down.
GATGAGCCTCCCTGGCAATGAGGGATTAATACCAAGTGCCGACTGGCAACACAACTGGAAAAAGACCTTGAATTAAAGGGGGAAAAGGTAAAGACAAATGAGTTCAAGTGACTAAGAGACTTCAAAGAGAGTCGGGAGGTCATCCCAGAGGTAACTCTTACGCACACCTCAATAGGAGCTCATAGAACATCTAAGTGCTTATCACCCCACATAGAGGGGCTCCTGAGAGCTCTGGAGACACCCAGGTCCTATATAAGTGGGGTTAGACCCAGAGACTGATGCCTTATCAGTGGGCTCTCTTTTGGAATCTGTGCTCCTGAGAGTGACAGAATTGGACTCAAATAAGTCCTCCCTGCACATGGTTCATCAGTCCCTTCTATTCAAACCTATATGTGATGCTGAAATTCTTAGGTATACTTCCAGAGACTGGAGCCTCTGGCCTACCTATGTGCCAGGTGTGCATGGAATCTCGGTGTTGCTGCAACTCCTATCCTACAGCTCAATGGACTCATCCAAGTCACCTGGCGAGAAGACAACGATGGGCAATGGCCATCCCAGGGAATGGAGAGGGCCTGCATCTGCAGGCAGGATCATCCCACCCACCATATCCATGGGATATAAGCCCTCTCTCACTTGGAGGTGGAGTGGACATTACCATCCCAGTCCCCTCAGGATTGGGGGAAGAACTATGGACTAGAGTGGACTTGATGGTATTCTGTTGTTCACATATGGTGATTCTAGCAATGGAAGAAATTATAACAATGAGGTGGAGCCAGTGGCCACTAGACACTTTTGGGGCAGGGAGGGGATGAGCAGTTGAAATACAGTGGCTTGTTTGGGATTTGGAGGTTGTCCTGAGTACCGTTGTGGCAATGGATGTAGGCCATTTTAAATCAGCACACACCACTCAGAACTGTGTGGGAGAGAGTGTGGTCTACGATGTGAACTGTGGTCTAGGGTTGGTGGCAAGGCCCCAGGATGTGTAAGTCCATTGAGGTTGGTGGGCCACACTTGTGGGAGATTTTTGTGTGGGATGTGGTGGGAGGTGTAGGAGGTGGGCAACATGGGAATCCCAGTGGGTTCTGTGAAATATTTTAGGTAATCTAAGCACCTCTTAAAATATATTTATATATATATAAATAACATTTTTGTAAGCAAATGCACATATATGCATACATATTTATATATCATTTTACAAATATTGGTATGTATTGTGAAAATTTTGATTTTTACCCACAATAAAAAAAAAATGAAAAAAAAAATGAATGGTGCAAAGAGCAGATGTGACTAAGGTAATTTGGAGAAGCTGAGGAGAGTTTCTTATTATCCAAGCCATATGGTGTTCGATGTCTTTCAAATAAGTTCTGCAGTAGAAAAGAGCTTTAGTGGCAATGGGACAGTTGAGAAGGATGTGAAGGGCTGATCATAGAAGCTGAGGTTAGCTTTTATCATCCATACATGTGAAGGTGCAGGCATTGCTAGTTGTGGTTATGCCCAGGGAAGGGTTAACTCGGGTGCTTGCTCAAAAGGGGAACTTATGACTAATTCAGGACAAGGTGAAGATGTGCCAATATAATTTATTTCCTTATACCAAAATTCCCTTGTTTAAATGACACCCTTGTGCTTTTATCTATAATTATTACTTTGTTTTTACTCTTTTGGTTTCTTTCCCAAAAGTCTATTTTCCATAACTTTCTCTAGTAAAGATAAAACCCTTATTTAAAATAACATTGGGGGACGGATGTGGCTCAAATGGTTGGGCATCCATCTCCCATATGGAGGAACCTGGGTTCAATCCCTGAGACCTCCCAGTAAAAATAAATTAATAAATAAAATAATATTACTGGGAGCAGATGAGGCTCAGGCAGTTGAGTGCTTGCCTCCCACATGGCAGGTCTGTGTTTCAGTTCCCTGTGCCTCCTGGGAAAAAAAGAGCAAAACAAAAACAAGCAAAACAAAAGATCAATTTGGAGAAGCCTGTGTGGCTCAATGGTTTAGTGCTGGGCTCCCACATATAAGGTCCCAGATTCAATCCCAGCACCGGTACTTCAAACAAACAACAACAACAACAACAAAAAACAAGCAAACAAAAATCCCAATGGGGGAGGAGCAAGATGGCGTTACTGTAGGAGGGCACACACTGCAAGCTCCCAGAGCAAGGCAGATTGTGGATGGGGTCCTCCTGCCCAGGGGTCTGTGCTGTGCACGCGTGGAATGAGAAGCTTGGAAATCTATCTGCGCGGATCAACAGCGTGGACGGAACGGTAGAGATTCGTGAGTTTTAAGCCTGCTGGTGGTGGTTGGCACGGACAGCTGAGCCCTGCGGTTAGGGAGGAAAAAAATAAAACGGCTGGTTGGAGCCACAAGCAGGGCTCGGCAACCAGGAGTCAGGGCCAAGTGGGAGGGGAGACTCTCTGAGGGGGCACTCTGGTAAAGGGGCAACAGAGTTTTATTTTCTGGGAATTTGGCTGCCTGGAGTCCCTTGGACCTTGGGTGAACAGAACAGCCAGAGCTAATCGGCACCTGGTGGAGGGGAGGGGTGATTCTGTTCGGGGGAGGGAGTTGATTTGCCTAGCTGCCCAGGGATAAGCCCTGGGCCGACACGGAGCCAGGAAGAGGGGACACTCTCCAAAAGAGGGAGGGTCTGTTGGAGGACAGGGAAGGGAATTTTTTTTTTTTTTTTTTTGCCATCTATCTGGCTGCCTGGACCACCTCATAGCTTTGGGGAGCATATAAGCTGACCTGAAGCAGCATCAGGCTGAGAGGAGAGGTGAATCTGCAAGGTCAAACTGATTTACACAGCAACAAGGTGATGCTGGTGCTCGGCTCCACAATGGGCGGAGTCAGCCATCTTTAGCACTCTGCACTGCTAACATCAGAGCTACAGCTACCCTAGGGAGTCCAGGAAGTGGGACGTGCTTCATTAATTTACATGAGCCCAGCTAGGGTCCCTTCCGTAAGGGGGTTGGTCTAGAGGAGAAATTATTTTGGGTCCTGTATTTCGCCAAAAAAAAAAAAAAAAGTGAGAAGGTCACTTCAATAAATGAAAAATAAATTCTTTTTAATTTAGTTTAATAGCTAAAAGCTGCTTCAGGACCTGCATATAGAACCCTGCAGGGAAATTGATTGATAAACACAAGTAGGCAAAGAGGATCCACATGGACCCTAGGGGAATAATTGATCCCCCTTAGCTCTGTTTGACTGCTTGCCTATGTGGATCATTGGATTCTCTCTGTTTATTTCTGGTCTCTTGCTTTTCTTTCCTCTTTCCTCCCCCCTTTCTTTTTTCTTTCATTTTTTAAAAATTAGGTGCTGCTAGCTTGTCGCTTCTTTGCTGTGCTTCTTCTTCAGTAATTTCCCACTCGCTGTCTAAATTGATTCTGTATTACAAACTATCGCTTATCCTTCCTTCATCTTTCTGCCTTCTGCTTTCTGTTGTGGCTCTTAGATACAACATTTTTTAATAGGCCCACAACTTAAGGGTGTCAATTTCTATTCCATCTATTTTGTTTTCTTCTTCTTTTTTTTTTTATTAGTATCAAATTTTTCCTTTCAGCCCTTTCTTTACTATTTCTCTCCCTCCTCATAATTCTAGCCTTCTAAATCACTATATATATATTCCTCCATTTGTTATCACACTCCACTGTAGGAACTCCACTTTTTTTCATATTACTCTACACTGCCTACACAAGTTAAATATTCATCTCATTAAGTCTCATTTGGCCCCTCTTCTAATTTTTATCAATATTACTATTATCCTTCTGCCTTTCTTACATCTTTTGATTCTTCTGGCCCTAATCTTTTGCCTTCAAGGGAACATAGAAAGAAGCAAGGAAATAAAATTAGAAGAAAAAGTGCCAAAGAGAAAACTTACCACACATGCAGAACCACCAGCTAAATAAAACTCTAGAGCACAGAGAAAAGCTAATCAACTGAACAAACCCATCAAGATAATATGAAGACCAGAGGGCAACAAAAAAATACAAATGACTCTGAGAAACAGGAAAACAGGGACCAGTCCAATGAACAAATTAAAAACCAGGAAGTGATGCAGAACATCAAACAACAAATCAAAGCTATCCAAACTAATATCATGGACCAACTTAAAGAAGTGAAGGAAGAGATTAAGGATATAAAGAAGACATTGGGAGAACATACAGAAGAAATTGCAAACATGCCTCAAAAGGTAATGGATATGATGGTGAGCAATGGCACAATCCAAGAAATCAAAAAGACGCTGGATTCACATAATAGCAGATTTGAACAGGCAGAGGAAATAATTAGTGATATGGAAGACAGTACAGCTGAAATCAAAGAGATAGTAGAACAGATGAACAAAAAGATTGAAAAAATCCAGCAGGGACTCAGGAAATTAACCGATAACACAAAACGCACAAACATATGCATTATGGGCATCCCAGAGGAGAAGAAAAGGGAAAGGGAACAGAAGAAGTGTTGAAGGAAATAATGGCTGAAAACTTCCCAACCCTATTGAGAGAGATGGATGTGCAGATCCAGGAAGCACAGCGCTCCCCAAAGAGTATAAATCCCAACAGGCCAACTCCAAAACATATACTTGTCAAAATGTCCAATGCTCAAGACAAAGAGAAAATACTCAAGGCAGCAAGAAAAAAGAGAACCATCACATATAAGGGAAGCAAAATAAGAATAAGTGCTGATTTCTCAGCTGAAACCATGGAGGCAAGAAGACAGTGGTATGACATAGTCAAAATACTGAAAGGAAAAAACTTCCAGCCACGAATTCTCTATCCACCAAAACTGGCATTCAGAAATGATGGAGAGTTTAAAATATTCACAGATAAACAGAAATTAAGAGAGTAGGTGAATAAGAAACCAGCACTTCAAGAAATACTAAAGGAATCTCTACAAGTTGAAAGGAAAAAACAAGGAAGAGAGAGTTGGAGGAGAGTTTTGAAACAATTGAAAAGACAAAAAGAGAAACAAAACAACATATGACATGCATTAAGCCAAAGAAAAAATGACTGAAGTAAGAAATTCGTTATGAGTAATAACACTGAATGTTAATGGATTAAATTCACCAATCAAGAGACACAGATTGGCAGAATGGATAAGAAAATATGATCCATCTATACGCTGTCTACAAGAAACCCACCTTCGACAAAGGGATTCAAGGAGGCTGAAAGTGAATGGATGGAAAACCATTTTACAAGCTAACAATAGCCAAAAAAGGGCAGGAATAGCTATTCTAATATCAGACAAAATAGACTTTAAGTGCAAAACTATTGTAAGAGACAAAGATGCACACTTCATATTAGTAAAAGGAGTAATCTCTCAAGAAGAGAGAACAATCATCAACATTTACGCAACTATTCGGGGTGCCTCAAAATACATGCGGCAAACTCTTTAAAAACTAAGAGGACAAATAAATGCCTCTACAATTATAGCAGGGGACTTCAACACACCACTATCATCATTAGAGAGAACATCTAGACAGAGAATCAATAAAGAAACAAAGGCACACAACAATACATTAGAAGACCTGGACTTAATACACATATACAGAACACTACACCCAAATGCAGCAGGATTTACATTCTTCTCGAGTGCACATGAAACATACTCCGAATTAGACCACATGCTAGGCCACAGAACAACTCTCAATGAATACAGAAAGATTGAGATTTTACAAAGTATTTTCTCTGACCACAACGGAATGAAATTGGAAATCCCTAAGGGCCAGAGAAACAGATTAGGCACAAGGATATGGAAGTTAAACAACACACACTTAGACAAACAGTGGGTCAAAGAGGAAATCACAAAAGAAATCAGTAACTACCTTGAAACTAATGAAAACAACAACACAACATATCAAAACCTATGTGATGCAGCAAAATCAGTCCTGAGAGGGAAGTTCATAGCTATAAATTCATATATTAAAAAAGAAGAAATAGCTAAAATTGAAGACCTAACTGCACACTTGGAGTAATTGGAAAAACAAAAACAAACTAAACCTAAAGGAAGTATAAAGAAGGAAAATACAAAGATTAGAGCAGAACTAAATGAAATAGAGAATAAGAAAGCACTGGAAACAATAAACAAAACCAAAAGCTGGTTCTTCAAGAATATCAATAAAATTGACAAACCCTTAGCCAGACTAACAAAGAAAAAGAACAGATGCAAATACATAAAATAAGGAATGAGCAAGGGGATATCACTACTGACCCCACAGAAATAAAGAGTATCATAAGAGGATACTTTTAAAAACTATATGCCAACAAGAATGATAATATAGAGGAAATGGATAAGTTTCTAGAAACCCACAAACAGCCGACATTGATGAAAGAAGAAATAGATTAACTCAACAGTGCAATTACAAGTAAAGAGATAGACTCAGTTATCAAAAACCTCCCAACTAAGAAGAGTCCAGGTCCAGATGGCTTCACAGTGAATTCTACTAAACATTCTTCCAAAAGTAGAAGTAGAAGGAATATTGCTTAACTCATTCTATGATGCCAACATTACCCTAATACCAAAACCAAATAAAGATACCACAAGAAAGGAAAATTATAGACCAATTTCTCTAATGACCCTAGATGCTAAAATCCTCAACAAAATACTTGCTAATCGCATTCAACAACATATCAAAAGGATTATACACCATGACCAAGTGGGTTGTAATACACCACATTAACAGATTGAAAGAAAAAAATAACATGATCATCTCTATAGATGCAGAGAAAGCATTTGACAAAATACAGCACTCTTTCCTCATAAAAACACTACAAAAGATTGGAATAGACAGAAACTTTCTGAATATGATAAAGGGTATATATGAAAATCCCAAAGTAACATCATTTTCAATGGTGAAATCCTAAAAGCCTTCCCTCTGAGATCGGGAACTAGACAAGGATGCCCACTATCACCACTCCTATTTAACATTGTCTTAGAAGTACTTGCGTGAGCACTGAGACAAGAAAAGGACATAAAAGGCATCCAGATTGGAAAAGAAGTAAAAATTTCATTATTTGCAGATGACATGATCCTATACATAGAAAGCCCTGAGACATCGACAACAAGGCTTCTAGAACATATAAAGGAGTTCATTAATGTTGGAGGCTATAAGATCAATGCTCAAAAATCAGTAGGATTTCTAGACACCAATAACGAGCAAACTGAGGAGGAAATCAGGAAAAAAATACCATTTACAATAGTAACTAAAAGAATCAAATACCTAGGAATAAATTTAACTAAAGATGTAAAGGACTTATATACAGAAAACTACACAACACTGTTAAAGGAAATCAAAGAAGACTTAAATAAATGGAAAAATATTCCCTGCTCATGGATAGGAAGACTAAACATCACCAAGATGTCTATCCTACCCAAACTAATCTACAGATTTAATGCAATCCCAATAAAAGTCAACCCTGTATTTTTTAAGGAAATGGAAAAACTAACCGCAAAATATATTTGGAGAGGCAAGAGGCCCCAAATTGCCAAAGACATATTGAAAAAGAAAAATGAAGTTGGAGATATCACACTAGCTGACTTTAAAACATACTACAAAGCTACAGTGATCAAAGGTGTGTGGTATTGGCAGAAGGATAGACCTACTGACCAGTGGAACCTAATTGAGAGTTCTGATATAGATCCTCGCATATACAATTATGTGATATTTGACAAGGTCATGAAGCCCACTCAATTGGGAGAGAATGGCCTCTTTAACAAGTGGTGCTTGCAGAACTGGATATCCATATCCAAAAGAATGAGAGAAGAATACCATCTCACACCTTATACAAAAATCAACTCAAGATGGATCAAAGATCTAAATATAAGAGCCAAAACCATAAAGACCTTGGAAGTTAATGTAGGGAAGCATCTACAGGACCTTGTATTAGGAAATAGTTTTATGAACTTCACAGCCAAAGCACGAGCAGCAAGAGAAAAAATAGATAAATGGGATCTCATCAAAATTAAAAACTGCACTTAAAAGGATGTTATTAAGAAAATAAAAAGGCAGCCTACCCAATGGGAGAAAATATTTCACAACCATATATCTGATGGGAGCCTAATAATATCCTGCATACATAAAGAAATCCCACACCTTGAAAATAAAAAGACAACCCATTTAAAAAATGGGCAAGTGACCTGAAAAGACACTTCTCCAAGGAAGAAATAAAAATGGCTAAAAAGTACATGAAAAAATGCTCAACATCGCTTGCCATCGGGGAAAAGCAAATCAAAACTGCAATGAGATACCATCTTACACCCATCAGAATGACAGGTATTAAAAAAACAGCAGACACTAAATGTTGGAGAGGATGTGGAGTAATAGGAACCCTCATCCACTGCTGGTGGGTCTGTGGTATGGTCCAGTCACTGTGGAGGACAGTTTGGCGGTTCCTCAGAAAACTAACAATAGATCTTCCGTATGATCCAGCAATTCCACTGCTGGGTATATACCCAGAAAAACTGAAAGCAAAGACACAAACAGATATATGCACACCAATGTTCATAGCAGCATTGTTCATCATTGCCAAAAGTTGGAATCAGCTCCGATGCCCATCAACAGATGAATGGATAAGGAAAATGTGGTACATACATACAATGGAATATTACTCAGCTGTAAGAAGGAATAAAGTGCTAACACATGGAATAACGTGGATGAATCTTGAAGACCTTATGTTGAGTGAAGCAAGCCAGGCACTGAAGGATGAACAGTATATGACCTCACTGATCTGAACTGAGGAAAGTGAGCAGTCTCTGAGAACCATTGTCTGAAAGATAGGTTAACAAGGGAGAGAAAGAGAAGTGCAGGCTTTGAGCCATCACCCATATGGACATAATCTATGGTAAAGGGATAGAGTATAGTTGCATATTGAAGGTTAGGACTGATGTGTAGTGCTATTACTGGGTTTGGTGGTGCAGTGTTGACAAGTGGGTAGATTAGGAAGGGCAGGTTCAATTTCCCAGGGCATGTAACTATGAATCTTGATATTCCATGAGTCAAGACAGGGGAGTGTCATGTGCCCCAGGGGGGTGATGAGGAAGGAACAGTTAAGATGTATGGGGTATTTAATGGTCATGGGAAAGGTTTTTCATTACCTTATTACCTTACAGTAATGAACACAGGACATGGTAAATATCATCAAAACTTATTAAACTGTATCGTCTAAATTGTAAACTATACTGTAAACCATTGACAATGTTTAGTTGTTATATTTTGCTCTCTGTATAACAGTTATAAGAATTCTAACATCCAAAAAAAAAAAGGGGGAGTGTTTTAATATGGGGTTGGGAAGGGGGTATGGTTTGGTGTCTGGGAGTCTTTGGTATTCTGTGTGTGACTTTGCTGTGACCTAAAACTTCTTTGAAAATTAAATGAAAAGTTGGGAGACACTGGGGATTGAGAGGGGGATGGTGTCATGGCACACCGGACATCCGATAACACAGTGATAAAAGGGAAAAAAGAATATATATATATATATATATTTTTAAAGGCATTTCTTTTGCTTTTTTCCCCCTTTTTTTGAATGTCCCTATCCGCTAATTATATTTTGTTTTGTTTTGTTTTTTGTTTGATTGTTTGTTTTTGTGTATGTTTTTTTTTTCCTGAGTTTTCTTATGTTTGTCTCTTGCATGTAAGCTAATCATTGTTGTTTCTTTTTCCTACTAAATGTATTAGATTATTATATGGGCTACATGTTCATGGAAGATTTAGATCACAGAAGGGTTACAATGGGTACTGCAGGGGATTATTGGTGGGGGGTGTCTGGGAGGGGGGATCCATGGGAGTAAGTTCATCTGAATATACATGAAAGATATAAAAAATTGTTCAAAAGATCAAGGGATGGGGCCTGGTCACAGTGGGTGGACAATCACTCAATAAATGAGGGAATCTGAATTCCTAGCCTGGAGAGCTCTGCCACATTCTCCAAGGGAGCAGCAACAGTCCTCTGAGTGCAGGGACAGTGTCTGTCAAAAGAGGATGACCCACTGATGAGTTCTTGTTATTGATGACTACCCTTATGAGTCTTTGCTCTTGTAACTGAGACTTAGCTTACTGTTATGGGGTGCCTAAGGGTTGCCAACTGAGAGCCTCCTTGTTGCTCAAATGTGGCCTCTCTCTAAGCCAAACTCAGCATATGAATGCATTACCTTCCCCCCAACGTGGGATATGACTCACCGGGGATGAGCCTCCCTGGTAATGAGGGGTTAATACCAAGTGCCAACTGGCAACACAACTGGAAAAAGACCTTGATTAAAAGGGGGAAAAGGTAAAGACAAATGAGTTCAAGTGGCTAAGAGACTTCAAAGAGAGTCAGGAGGTCATCCCAGAAGTAACACTTACGCACACCTCAGTAGGAGCTCATAGAACATCAAAGTGCATATCACCCCACACAGAGGGGTTCCTGAGAGCTCTGGAGACACCCAGGTCCTATGTAAGGGGAGATAGCACCAGAGACTGACGCCTTATCAGTGGGCTCTATTTTGGAATCTGTGCTCCTGAGAGTGACAGAATTGGACTCAAATAAGTCCTCCCTGCACATGATTCATCAATCCCTTCTATTCAAACCTATATGTGATGCTGGAGTTTTTAGGTATACTTCCAGAGACTGGATCCTCTTGCCTACCCATGTGCCAGGTGTCCATGGAATCTCGGTGGAGCTGCAACTCCTACCCTACAGCTCAATGGACTCATCCAAGTCACCTGGCAAGGAGACAATGATGGGCAACGGCCATCCCAGGGAATGGAGAGGGCCTGCATCTGCAGGCAGGATCATCCCACCCACCATATCCATGGGATATAAGCCCTCTCTCACTTTGAGGTAGAGTGGACATCACCACCCCAGTCCCCTCAGGACTGGGGGAAGAACTATGGACTAGAGTGGACTTAGTGGTATTCTGTTGTACACATATGGTGATTCTAGCAATGGAAGAAATTATAACAGTGAGGTGGAGCCGGTGGCCACTGGACACTTTCGGGGCAGGGAGGGGATGTTCAGTTGAAATACAGGGGTTTTTTCAGGACTTGGAGGTTGTCCTGAGTGCTGTTGTGGCAACGGATGTAGGCCATTTTAAATCAGCACACACCATTCAGAACTGTGTGGGAGAGAGTGTGGTCTACGATGTCACCTGTGGTCTATGGTTGATGGCAAGGCCCCAGGATGTGTAAGTCCATTGAGGGTGATGGGACACACTTGTGTGAGACGTTTGTGTGGGATGTGGTGGGAGGTGTGGGAGGTGGGGAACATGGGAATCCCTGTAGGTTCCGTGTAGTATTTAGGTAATCTAAGCTCCTTTTAACATTTTTGTAACATTTTTGTAAGCAAATGCACATATATGCATATATATTTATATATCATTTTACAAATATTGGTATGTATTGTGTAAAATTTGATTTTTACCCACAATAAAAAATAAGTATATTAAAAAAAAAAAAAAAAATCCCAGTGGGACTGCACTTCATCTGTCCACAGTGGTTACATGGACTAATATCCAGATGACACTTACCAGGAGAACAAAATGGTAAAAGGCCAGTCAGCAAAGCTGGCATCACCAGACTGAGGGTGTTGGCTCCTCTAGGTTTGAATTTCCTAGTCTGAAATGTAGGACTGTGGTCAGCACTCATTTTATTTTGCGTACAAAAGAGCTTTCCCTGGAGAAAGGAAACAAAAATACCCTCATACTTTCATTTTTTTAAAGCTTCACTACAAAAATTATTGATTTACAAAGCAATAAAATTTGAAATCCAAATAAAATAGTTTTATTCTCCCAGGAAATTGTCAAACACTTCTTGTATCACATATGATGCTAACAAATATAAAGCATATAATCTAAATTTCAGTTTCATGACAAAATGCATGGTTTTCCAAAGCTGCACAAAAAGCTCGCCTAAGCCCTTGGGGCCTGAGAAAATTGCCTTTAGGGAGCAAGCTGGGCATATCAGCAGCCTCTGTGGCTGAGGTCCAGAAGCAGAATCCCCAGGGAGTGGGGCCTGGGCCATGATGGCAACAGACAGGCAGCAAGAGCCCAGGGGCTTTAGGGCAAACCTCAGGCTCCACACTGCCACCGCTCCCTTTGGCTTTCTCTGGGCAGACCAAAGGCAATTGGATCCATTGCGTGAGGAGAGTGATAAAAGGCATCTGGGGAAGTGGTGGCCTCTGGAAAGGAGACTAGGCCGCAGGAGATTTCACTTGCCCACATGGAGCAGGGAAGGGTGTGATGGCCATGAAATGGGGCTATTTCCAAACATGGTGGAGAACCACCTACTTACACTGCCTCTATTTTCAAAGCATCGAGCTCCAGCCCTTGCCAACCACATACCTTCAGTCCAAACCTCCGGCCTTCTGGCTATCCTCACCACTGAGGAGGTTATTACTACCCGTGTGCAGAGAGTGATTTGTCAGGTCAAATCCACCGAAACTGCAGGTTGTCTGTGCAGGAGAGGCGGACCAGAGAGGAGTTACACTTGCTGCAGCTGGCAGAGCAGCGCACCAACACCACGCCCCACTGGCAGGATGTCACTGAGCCACAAATGTGTGTGCGGGTGGAGGCGATGAGGCTGAGGGTGCAGGACTCAGGTTCCCAGAAACCTCTCACCTAAACAGAGGCGCACAGCCCGCCTGACATGCAAACACCAACAAAGCCCTCCACGTGTTCAGTGCCCTAAGATTCCCAGTCTAGTACTGACACAGCCTTTCCTTCAACCTCCCTGATGTCAGCAGCAAAAACAATGATGACAAGGGCTTTTTATACGGGGTGGTGAGCTCAGTGGTCTTAGAAGAGAAGAAGGAAGCCCGAGGGCTCCAGAGAGCCTTTTAAGGGACTTCTATGTAGTTTAAATAGTCCAGAAAGGAACCAGGTTGTTTAGGGCAGGCTGGCAGGCAGTCTCACGCACTGGTGCCTTCCTAAACCTAGCCACAATTTTCCCAAGCTACTTAAACATGACCCTTTTTCTAATACTGTAAAGTGAAAAGACCACATTTCACCAGAAAGAAAAAGTTGGATCAACAACTGTCTTCAACCACACTCTAATTTCAGCAGGAAAAATATCGATGCTTTATAAGGAAAGAGAACTTCAGTGTACTTTTAGCTAGTTTCAAATTTATGGAATGCCATATAGAGCAGAAATATTGTATTTCCAGAACTTGATTTGAATACACTGTTGACTAAAAAAATAAACAAAAAAATACCTAAACTTCTAAGAAAATAAGTGAAACCCAAAACACCCTATTTTTGGTACAGCTAATCTTTTTAAGCAGCTGTAATAAGATGTGAACAGCAGATACCTGTTTCTGAAAGAACTGTAGTTAATAGCTATTGGATACTAGAACAGCACAGTGAATCCTAGAAATGTTGCTTACTTAAAATAAATATGCTTGCTCTAAATATATTAATGAGCTGACTGAGAAACACCCTGGAAGGGAAATTCCAAGGCACTGAGCTCCCAGATGTAGACCCAAACCCTGGGTCTGTCCCTACACGGTGTGTGACAGGTGAAGCACTTAGACTCTGATCTCTGGTTTTCCAGCAGTGACACTGACCCATTGACTGAAACCTCGGGAGCAGGTGCTCCGCGAGGGCCGCTGGGCTCAGCACAGCCACCAGCGCATCCTGACCGCTGTGACCCTGAAGTTGAGGCTCAGTCAACACCACAAACATGCAAATGAAGGGCTGCAGTTCAGTTCTGTGAACTTCCATTGTGAAAGCTGAGCACATCAGGAAGGAGCAGAAGGTCGGGAAGTGGCAGGTTTGGCCTAAAGGGGCAAGCGGCAGCCTGTCAGCGTTGCCTAGGATGCCACAGAACCTTCTCCCTCAGCAAAGCAGCTGCTGTCGCTCTGAATAATGTACTGTGGACGTGTTCTCCAATGGGGCATTCCTACTTTATAGTAATATAATGGAATATCTGGCTTCCATCACAGGCAACTTAGCTGGACCTCCATCTACTCTGTAAAAAGAGAAAGACCCAAATGCAAAAACGTTCACCAAACCACCTAACAAGGCAAACGGTGTTGCACCCGCTTTTCAAGGCTGATTTTTAATATTAACTTTCCCTTCCCAGCTTATAAGGCCAAATAAAGTTTCTCATGTTCACAAAGGCAATGATTTTATCCCAGTTCCTTTCCCCTGGCTCGGGCTTCACGGCAGTGTGGGGTCCAGATGCCGCGCGCTTAGTGGCGTCACATGAACTGCTTTAAGGGGCGGCAGCTATGACAAATAATGTAACCATTAGAAATTAGAAATGGAAGACAGAGAGATGTGGGTTAAAGGTTGCCGGAAAAATGGAATTTGATAGAATAGAAGAAGAAATTTTAAACAAATTAAGCATTTCAAAAAATATACCTTTCAGATTTCCTCAAAATAGAGTAATCTAAAAAATGCAATATATCATGGCCTCATTTAATTATCACATAAATGTATTTTACTGAAAACTAAAATATTAAATATGTTAGAACCCAAAAGAGAAATATTATGGGATCATTTCCATGGAGAAAGAACTTGTTACAATTATATACTCATTGATGATGGAAAATTTATCAAAGATTAGAACTGTCAAATCTTAACTATGAGAAACTATAACAAGCAAAAATTCTCCAAAGTCAAACATGATAGGATTCAAAATATAAACTACAGAAGCATCACTTGATAGATCATCAGACAAATAAGATGACTCTAACAACTTTTATTAAGCAACATTGTGAGGCAAGAAAAATAAAATGTATGAGTGTTCTAAAAGAAGCAACAAAACAGCAGATAGAAGCAGATATCATTGTAAATGTGGAAAATAAAATTATTACATATATAAAATGAAAATACTATTGAATAGGGATGGAGGAGGCAATTTGATGCAAAATTCAATAAGGAAATGCCAAACATGTATGAACTGGAAAGAACAGAAAATGAAATTTTGAAGAAATAATTGACAACATGAAATTATATATGTATGCATACATGTGTGTGTTTACACAGAAAGAATGATTTTGAATCTTTACTTTGCTATGAGAAAAATAAATCTAATAGTAAAAGTAGCTAAAAAATATATATTTGTATGTGTGCATATTCAAGCATTAAGTAATCTCTCGGGATGTAATAAAAGATTGAATAAAATTTTTATAATATAGACATAAAGTAAAAATGTTGAAAACATGTGGGAATAAGTTTGTTCTGATCCTGAGATAGAAATTATATTGGGAATTATTATTTTTTAAAATCCCGGGGAATATTCATCAGGAAAATGTAAGTTCCACTTTTGATATAGATTATCTCATGCTGCCATATAAATTAAAAGTACACACTCAAAAATATGAAGGCACAGGTCAGAATCTTAGCATTCAATATCACATTTTAGAGAAAAATCAAAACAAATGAAGACACAGAGCAGTACCAGATTTTATCATCCCCTATGTATTGGAATACAATAATTATACTTATTCAAATATATGGAAGAGACTGCCATTGACAATAATTCTACATAAATTGAAACTGAAATATAAATTAAGATATTGCAAAAAAAATGTCATATTAATGAAAATGAAGGTCTAGAAATGTAACCTTCAATAATTCTAAGAGTGAAACTTGAATGTGAAATTGACAGTGATGTGTTTCATAAGAAAACATCATTGAAGATGATACATGTAGATTGAAATCACTTTTAAAAACTGCATATGGAGTATTAAATTTTTCAAATATTGAAAATATGAGAGTATTAGGCATTAGAGAAATATGATCACATATGAAACCCTTACTGGCGTTATTACTTTTGGACAACATGAACTCATGATACACACGCACTACTTTCATACCAAATGAATAATAAACACTTACCCATATGGCCTGTCATTTGACTAGTTGTAAAATGAAGGATAAAATAAATGATCACAGTCTCCCTAAAAGTGAATTTTTCTTGGTACAGATTCTAATATACAAAGGCAATCTACCTGGGATTTATTTCTGAGATAATAAATAAATATATAATTTATGAATTTGAATGCTGGCTCAGCATGTGAGAATTAGGTAATAAAAGTCTTACCATCTTACACATGAGGGTGGTGGGCCACACTTGTGGGAGATGTTTGTGTGGGATGTAGTGGGAGGTGTGGGAGATGGGCAACATGGGAATACCAGTGGGTTCCGTGTAATATTTTGGGCAATCTAAGCACCTCTTAAAATATATGTATATATATATATATATATATAAATAACATTTTTGTAAGCCAATACGCATATATGCATATATATTTATATATCATTTTGCAAATGTTTGTATGTATTGTGAGAATTTTGATTTTTACCCACAATAAAAATAAATTAAAAAAAAAAAAAAAAGTCTTACCATCTTGAGAAGATATGTTATTATATTTCATTTTGAGGAAAAGTATGTCACATATAATAAGCAATATCTGCTCTACTGAAGGAAATATCTAATACCATCTATTGCTACATCATACTCCACTCTACTGATTCTTTGTTCATCATTCAGAAAGCTTGAATGTCTCAAAGCATGCCATTCATTTTTCTACCCAAAGCTCAAACAGAGAATAAAAGCTTCCTAAATTATTCTGTGTTGAAGGACACGGTTTTTACAGTCACATTTTCAAGGATGGAAGTAACTCTTCTCAGTTTCCAACTTTAGCACAGGTCTAAGCACCATACCCTTATTTTCTCTTCATTCCTCAGTGGAGTATAAGTTCTCTTCACTTTACTATCAGGCAAGACACTTGTATGAGAGTGAATGTAAATACAGCATTTAAAACAGTTTTTCTAAATTAAAGGACACAATATTATCGTACAGAGTAACATTATCCAGCAACTCGAAGATCTCTCATGGTATAGGCATCTCTTAAGGTGCTGATAAAAAGGTATGGTCATTTCAACTTGAAGCCATATTTTGTTTACTATATTCTTATTGTGTCCTTAATTCTGTGATTGTGTAGCTATTTTAATCACTTTTTTAATTGGTGCAGACATTATTTATAGAAAGGTGAATACAAAGAAATCAATTTGAATTGAATTCCCTATTTCAAAACACTCAATATTCTTTTCCAGGGTGGCAGTATCCTGTAATTTGAAGTTCTCTCAAATGTGTGGTCACTTATTATTGTACAATCCCGTACAGTTCTCCATATGATATTATTATTTTCTATAACTAAAATCATCCTAAACATTTTCCCAAATGTTTTAACAATGTGGAAAGAGTTTTTAAGAAGAATACATGAGTTATACTCTTGAAGTATTGAGTATGAATAACTTTGACAGAGAAATATACAGATCACTAATACTTAAACATTTCAGAATATATAAACAACAAAACAGTAGCTATTACAGGAAGAGAATGAACCTGAAGAACACAGATCATGTACAAATTAAACTTTTAAAAATTGTGTATTTAAGAAGTCATAATAAAAAGATCTCTGCTACAGATCTCAAAACATCTGTTGAACATTCTGCCTGGAGCACTGTTAATCTCCACGTACCACACAATATAGATGATGGGGTTCATGAACAGGGACACCCTGGATTAGAACATGGCTGTAGGAAGGTATTTAAGAGATGCATTACCTGCAATTGGACATAAGAGAACACTTGAAACAGATATTAGAAACAAAATGAGAATTGCCACCTGTGGGGAAGAGTTGGATAAGGCTTTGTTACCAGCTTCTATAGAACATATCATGAGTATCACTGAAAATATATTTAGATATACTATAAACCTGAAGCAAGAACATACTAAAAATTCAAGTATTTATTGCTAGGACCAGAGACTCAGAAAACTGAACATCTGAAGATATGATCCTCAAAATGTGAGGAATATCCCAGAAGAATTGGTAGATCATGTTTGACTGTGTGAAGGGAGGCCTGAACATGGTATCAGTCTGAATAGGAGAATTGATGAGCACAGTGGCCTGTAAACAACCAGCTACCTGCATGTACAGACAAGGGGTGATGGTGAGCCCATTTTGCCAAAGTTGGCAGATGGCAATAAAATGTTCCTAAGACATCACCTCAAGGTATGAGCACCTCAATAAAATATTCAGGAAAATCTGACCAGCACATGCTGGGAGAAAAATTAGTTTACTCTTTACCAGAAAATTCACAATCAGATTGTGAACAGTAACTGAAATCTAGAAAAGACCTATGAGGCATACATTTCTTATGAAGGAACACATTGGAGATTGTAGCTCTGGATCAGGTACAATGACAATAATTGTTAGAAGATTTATAGTAATTTCTCCCAGTTAAATCACTCAAAAAAAATCTCCAGAGAACTTGAGATACCATGAAGTGGTGAGGTTTATTATGTCTGCTGATATGCTGTAGTATAAAATGATAAGATGATGGTAGCCAACAAATTGGTGAAATGATAAGTACCCCAAATCACAATAAATTAAGATTTTAAGAAATATGGCAAGCCATTTGCAAATTTATTAAATAATTTCTAATGACTTTCAAATGGATATAAATTTCATATAACAATGCAACTTTATTTAAAAAAAAGAATTCTATATAAAATTATAAGATTAATTCAAATGTCCCTTTAAAAATATAGCTTTCTAAATTATTTTCCATATTATATTATATGCAAAAGTATAATGTACAAAAATAATAAATATTTCATTGGAAAAATCACTTGCATTAATTGTTCACTAAAACTTTAACAGTATTTTAAATGTTGTAGAAATAAGCATTGATTAAATAGACAGAAAAGCAGGTAAATAATAATATATCTTTGCAAATATATTTGTCTTGATCTCAACCTTATATTAGTTATAATACCAGATGTGAAATAATTAGCAACTAAAGATAAAAAATTAAATTAAAATATTAAATTTAAAAGAAATAAGAGCATGAAATTCTATGTTGTTTGTATATATGTATATATGTATATACAAGTGTATATACATATATACACACAAAAAGAAACACACAGATATGTGGAATAGAGATAGCAGAACTATTTTAAATTTCACTGAAAGCAAACCAGTGTTATAATAATTTTGTCGATATCATCAGTAGTTTAAATTATGAAGCAATTTTATAGACATGAAAGAAGAAGAGGAGGAGAAGGAAGAGTGAGAAAAAGATACAAAAATACACACAATGGTAACTTATTTGTGAATTTGACTGCATTACAATGAAGAATTTCTTTTTCTAGAACCAAAACAAAGGCATTGAAATTGATATCATAAACCACTTAAAATTAACCTTTAAGGTCTAGAAAGCAATTCTGAAATGGAGTACACACATATAACTTATTTTAAACATAGAAATATATTCTTTACATTTGGTATTGACTGAAAATAAAATGTATAACCATGTGGTACTGCCACAAAATCAGTAGGATGGAAAAAATATATCTGGATGTACCAATTGCTCGTGAGGATGTGGAGCCAAGGATATGAGGATGTATTGCCTGTTTGTGTGAATAACTTGGTACAACTGCTTTGCACAACCATTTGTTATTGTATTAGTCAGCTAAGACTTGTTAAGTTTGCAGTGAGGAATAAACTTTTAGTCAATGCTGAAGGTCACAGTGGTTATTTTCCACTTATGACACACATCCATTTTGTGTTGTCTATAGCTTTGCTATATATGATCCACATTCAAAGAGCAAGCTATTGGAGAACCCTATATATGGGATGTTAGTGGTTCTTTTGATGGATTTAAAAGATCTTATACAAACATCTCCCACAAGTGTGGCCCACCACCCTCAATGAACTTACACATCCTGGAGCCTTGCCACCAACCATAGACCACAGGGAGGTGGGCAACATGGGAATCCCAGTGGGTTCTGTGTAATATTTTGGGTAATCTAAGCACCTCTTAAAATATATGTATATATATATATATAAATAACATTTTTGTAAGCAAATACACATATATGCATATATATTTATATATCATTTTGCAAATGTTTTTATGTATTGTGAGAATTTTTATTTTTACCCACAATAAAAATAAATAAAAAATTAAAATTAAAAAAAAAAGCTTATAAAGAAGTACATATGTTAGTTCTTAAATCCACACACATTACTTTGCTCACATTTTATTGGTCAAAGAAGGTTAAGTGATTCAGTCTGCTATTAATGAATGGTAACTCTGTTTACATATTTTAAAAAGGAACTACAGAGAGGGCCACCTCAGAAGGGGCATGAGATATTGAATTGTAGTGCAAACAAGAATTTATATATTAAACTGTTGATATACATGCTTGTCCCTGCATTGGCAGTGAGGATTATGATTACCTGTAAAATGGAAGAAAAGGATGTGAGAAGAGAGAAACACAGTAAACCTCTAGTATCCTGGATTATTTATATTACATTGAAACTATTTTTTATAATTACTCATTGAAATTAATATGTGATTTGGAAAATAATTATTTCTTCCTTTCAAATTAACAGTTAAAAGCCAGAATACCCGGTTGAATATTGATTAAATTTCAAATGCTAAAGCTTTTTTCAAAAACTGATTGAACATCTATTAGTATTTATTCACTTCCTTGATTTTACTTTTTTAAGTTTCCTAGGCTGCTCAAGCAAATACTTAGGAAATGGGTTTACTTAAACAATGTGAATTTATCAACTTATTGTTTTAAGGCTAAAAGAACTTCCAAATCAAGGCATTTTCAGGGTGATGCTTTCTCCCCAAAGACTGTGGCATTTGGGGGCTGGTTGCTGGTGATCCTTGGTCCTTCGTGTGCCACTTAGAGTTGTCTCCTGGTCTCTCCCTTCTGTTCTTGGTTTTGTTGATATTTCACTTATGGCAGCTCCTCTATGGCTTTATTTCCCTCTATAAGTTTCATTCTGCTTATAAAGGACTCCAGTAATAGAATTAAGACCCATTCTAATTGTAGTGGGCTACATCTTGAAGTAACCACAGCAAAAGGTCCAACTTATAATGGGTTCACAGCCACAGGAATTGATTAACTTTAAGAACATGTTTTTCTAGGGGTACATGGTTCCAAACCAACAAAATAATTTCTAAAACTTGAATTAAATTTTGTCATGTTTACTGAAATATAGTGATTCTTACTTCATCAATATCCTTCACTGAAAGTGCAAATGTCCTGAAGTTAAAAAGAAATAAATTACAAAGCTATCATTTTAATTCACTCTTCAGTTGATATCCAGTTTCTAATGCTCCAGTATACCATGCCACAGATTAAAGAGCACAGCTACAATTGCCCTCCATTAGAAAGACAAAATATGACAGAGAAAGTAGTAGGTAGTTTCATTAATATTTACTTCTCAGTTAATGGTGCTTGGACAGTTGGATATTCATATAGGATAAAAATAAATTTCACTCCTCCCTCTCACTATACACAAATGATATAGATTAAAGGTCACTATAAGTCAAAACTATAACAGATTTAGAGACTATTATTGGATAATGTCTCCATGATTTCAGGCTATCTGTCATGTATTTCTTGCATTACTCATACAAGAAACAAAATGCAAACCACAATGTAAAATACCGATTTATTTATTAGAAGAGTTTTGATAATTTCTTTCTCTCAAAGACCATAAAGATAATCATGTATTAAATAACAAATCAGGGAAATGTATCTCACAAATATAGACAGGAATTTCTTAGAAAAGAATTACAGACTAACATTAAAGTATATTGAAACATTCAAGCTTAGTATAATTCTATATATATGTATATACACACATATATATACATATATATATGGACATATATGTGCTAAGCAAATTTTAAAACATTTGAAATATCTGACAATATAAAATATAGATGAGGGTGTTGAGAAAAGAGAAATCTCAAACACTAATTAAGAGTTTATTAATTGGTACAACCTGTTTAAATTATAGTGTGGCAGTGTATCAATTGGCTTAGGCTATGTTATACTTGAGTGACCCCCCAATATTTGGTGCACGGTACTTTTTCAGGATTCCTGTCCATTTTGTGTTGGACAAGCCCTTTACTGTAGAAACCAGGCTAATAGAGAATCATCCACCCAAATGTCAAATAGGAAATCAATTATGGCAAAGTATAATGCTCTCTTTAACCCACACTATTCCTCCCTTTCTCACTTATTTTGAAAAAGCGTCCTACCTGGTCTAGCTTTATATCCATGGGATATAGAAGCACTCTTATAATATAAGGGGAGCACTAAAATGTTGAGTATAATTCAATCAACCTCAATCATACTCTATTAAAATTAAAGGTTTGCATAACCAAAACCTAATGGGCATGAATTATGAGCAAAAGACAAGATTCTTCTATTTTTGGCCACTTAGACAAGGGGTCTTAAATCCCTACTCCTTGATGGTTGCTATTGTTTTAATCCCCTTTACCTGAGCCATCACTTTGCATTTCTTTTTATCTGTGGTAACCCTGGTTGAAACCTGGACATTTTGAAATATGTGATCTATCGTTGCAATTCAGACTCTGAGACATCCATTCCTTAAGATTATATATACATAGTATTGTCACATTCCTTGAATGTCAGTAATTATCAAAAACAAAAAATGAAAAAATTAAACATCTTTCTTAATCTATGCATATTGACCTGCACAAACATTCTCCTTTAGAGTTTATCCATACAATGTCTGTAAAGAATAATTTGAGACCAAGGAATAGGGCTGCCCTGCTGCTTTCTAAGCATGCATCTTACCTTGAGTGTGGGCATGGATACCTAGGCTTTTCCCCATTTGCAGGGATAAAAATGTCCCCTTTTCCATAGGAAACAGTTTCCTCACAGTCCCAGGTACTACAGCCAGCAATCCCTTTCCCCAGGCAGCACAACTGGACTGCTCTTTCAAAGCATCTTGTAAGCAGAGAGCTCTCTGTATTTTCTCCATTGCAAGAAACAGTTATGAGATGGAGCGTTCTCAGGCCACCACCAGATTAGTCCAGACATGTATGCTTCCTGTATTTGCACACCATTTACTGTGCTTCCTTAGAACCAGGACCAAGAATCCAAACCAGGAGTTCAGGCTGCCTCCATGTCTAGCCAGTTAAGAGTGGGCAAGGGGCCAGCCAAGGTGCCATGAGATCCTACCAGTTTTTAGATGGCTTTTACTTGGTTACTCACTCATCCCATTGTTGCAATGCTTTAACTGCTTTCTGGAGCTTCATAAAGGTATTTCTGCCAGTTCTTTCTAATTGTTCAAAGTTTCTGTAGGCTTATAGAGAGCTGAAATGTCTCACTTCACCATGTTGATCACAGCCAGGATTAAAAGGTTTTTGATATTTATTCATTGTTGGCTTTTATATGAATAAAAATACTAAACCATAAAACCCCTGCATTTTACCAGTTGCAGGATGAAGGCTGAAGTTAAATGACCACTAATTCTTTAAGGCTGAAAGTTTTCTAGACAGGAATTCTAAGTAAAAAGCAGCTTTTTACAGGTTCAGTTTTGAGATTTCAAAATGATATTTACTTTGCCATCAGTATGTTCACTCATCTTCTGAAATATATAAAAATAAAACAATTTCCATATTGAGAGGTCTTTTTAAAAATTCTTTTTTGGTGAGAAAAGTGTATTATAAGTAATAAAAGACATTCTTCAAGCAAAATCCTATTCCACTAATTGCCATGTTTCATTACACTTGGTAACTACTTGCTGTTCATCATGCAGAAATATTGAATGCATCAAGCTAGGCATGCACCTATTCAGCAGGATCAAATGAAGAGAGGAAAAGATTCAAAGTAATATTCTGTGTTGCAGTATGGGTTTTTATAGTCCTCTTTTGAATAAGGGATGCAGCACACATATCAGTGCTATATCATTGTTATGTCCTTAATTCTGCAGTTGTGTCTCAATTTTAACCACATTATTTTATGCAAACATTGTAAAAAGATGAATGCAAACAGTACACTTTTAATTGAGTTTTCTTATTCAAAACTTTGAATATTCTCTTCCAGGGTAGAAGCATTCTATAACTGGAAGTTCTCTCAAATGTGTAGGCACTTATTATGGCACTCACCCATGGTCTTCTCCAAAGGTTATTATTCTTTGACATCACTCAATAATATCCAAAATGTTATTCAAAACACTATTACTAATGTGTAATAGCTTTTCCACAAGAATGTGTGAATTACACAAATGTGTGGAGTTGAAAAAATTAGAAGCAGATATATAGCTGGCATATGAAACAACAGATTAAAGATGAGATATATGAAAATACAGAGTACAAAACCCCAGACAGTTATTATGGGTAGATTCAAATTTAGAACATATATCACATATAAATTAAACTTCATTTAAATAATTTTTAGAATTGTTTGATCAAGAAAAACCCTGCTTGGGAACTCAAAATATCTGTGGAACATTCTGCATAGAGCAATGTTAATCTCTCTGTTCCACAGACTATAGATGTTGGGGTTTACGAACAGGGGCACCATGGTGTAGAACATGGCCATGAGAAGATTTTTAAAAGAGAAGATTTATTTGCAATGGAACCAAAGGCAGCATTAACCCCAGAAATTACAAACAAAGTGAGAACTGCCAACTATGGGGTACAGGTGGTTAGGGCTTGTTATGCTTCCAGAGAATGCATCCTAAGCACCATTGAATATATATCAATATAGGATTTAATCATAAAATAAGACCATACTAATGAAATGCAAACACTTAGATGTGAGGCCATTGACTCAGAAAACTGAATATCTGGAGATGAGATCCTCAAAATCTAAGGTACGTCACAGAAATATTGATGGATCACATTGGACTTTGTGAATGGACACTTGATCATGGTGCCTGTGTGGACACCTGAAAAGAGCAACCCACTTGCCCATGAACCACCAGCTGCCTGTATGCACAGACGTGGGGTCATGGTGAGTCCATAGTGCAGAGGGTGGCAAATGGCAACATAGCGATCAAAGGACATCACCACCTGGAAGGCCAACTCTGAGTGTACAAGGAAGAGAACCAGGAATATCTGGATGGCACAGGCTGGAAGAGAAATCGACTCGGTGCCTGTCAGAGAATTCACGATCATTTTGGGCACAGTAACTGAAATGCAGCAAAGGTCTATGAGGGATAAATTGCCTATAAAAAAGTACATTGGATGATGTAAGTGTGGATCACCTACCATGACAATAACAATTAGATTTCCAGTCAGTGCTCCCAGATATATAATTAGGAACATCAGACCTTGAAGCGCTTGGAGCTCTCAGGAAGTCGAGATATCCATGAGGAGGAATTCTGTGAAAATAGTGAGATTTTCCATGCACCCTAATATGTTTTCATCTCCCTATAGTCGAAGTATAAAATGATAAGAATATACTAAAAATTCAGTGAAGATAATCCACATTACTCCCAAATAAAATGTCACCCTTGCTATCAAAATGTGGTTTCTCACAAAGATTTCAGCTTAGAGAAATGGACACAAGTATTTAGAAACCAATGAATTCACATATTTCCCTTTTCACTTTCTTTCCTTAACTCTTCTATGTTAATTTCAGCATTCATAGGATCAGATAATCCATACATTGAATGATCTAAAATGAGGCTCATAAACCTTTCAGTTTTTGAGTCATTTACACTATTTCAGTAAAATATCTTTTCAAAGTCAGCCTGAACATAAGCAGGGATTATTTTCTCATTTCCTTCATTATCAAATGATAATCTCAGATATGCTGTATAGCAGATCCTCTGCACTAGCCCATTTGTTTGAACACTGTACTGTGATTGTTTTCATCTACCAGGTGACTTGGATATTTATTTATATCTCCCAATCTAGCTGATTTAAAGTCGGTTTGGGTAACATTGGTAATGAATGCTTCTGAGAATCTTCTCAAAATTGTTTTAATGGTGGTGACCAGATGGATCAGGTGTCACCACTCTTTCAGTTCAGTTGTTCTATAACACATGAGTGTGAGCCCTTGCTCTCCTCCTAAACACCAACATCAATTAAAGATTTCTCTTAAAATCTAATTGATTCCAGGTTTCTGTTGCAATGTTTACCTCAGTTCCCTTCCTTTCTTTGTAATTTACCTTATAACCTGCACATAGTATCTAAGAAAATAATCCCACCTGAATTCACTCCTCCACAAAGGAGAATTCCTTTCATCAGTCATGAATTCCAATATTTGATGAAGACCCATATTTCTGTCCAAGCATCTTGCCTACATGTTTTCTAGATTTTACTGAAATCTCCTTCCTCACAATAAAAATTGTAGCCACAACCATTTTATTTGTGTTTGTCCTTAAACATACCAAAACATAAATAAATATTATTTCAATCTTAATTATCCTTTCAATTCTAAAACTAATTACCTTGAGAAGTCCCATTTCAGAACTATTATTTTTAAATGTGGAAAACATAGAAAAGAGAGGTAGTAAGAATAAAAATGTTAGAAACTGTATATTTATTCTTTATATATATAATCCATTTGTAATTATAAAATCATATACAATGGTTAGAATTTTATGTAGATAATAATTATGTTTTACTTTCATTAATTATGTTGATATTAATTTCTAGCACTTTTGCAATATATTTTGGAAAATTGTTTTTCTATAATAACCTTTTGATTATGAATATTTCTTCTCTCATCCTCAATATATGAAGATGAGAATATCATTTAAGCAGAGATTTTTATTAAATATTAAAATAATACTCAGTATTTACATTGATATTTAACTAAAGTGTTATTAAACATAACAAAACTTCCAGATGATTTTTAAATTGCCTTTATCAAACCATGCATTGTTATTTATCCTTAGAAGTTTCATTCCTATCCTACATGTCTTTAGATTGCATTTTTCTACTTGTTCTGTACAAATTTCAAAGTATCCCTATTCTACATTTTTCATATGTCTTGTAGTTCAGAGTGCATCATGATAGTTAAATGCACAGACATGGGCATAAGAGAGAGAGGGATTTCAGGGTTTATCTCTGCTCCTTATTGTATAAAGGAAATTTAGAAATTATTTTCTTCACAATTTTAAGTAGTGGAAATATTTAAACACTTATCCCTCATCAATTGTTAAACACATGAAATAAATAAAAATCTATATAGAGCGTATCTTGTTCCTAATATCTTACAAATAAATATTAGAAGTTGTTCATAAATAAAAATTTCACTGGATATCTCAACCTATTCATCGATATATGTAGGACTGTTTTTGATTATGAGGGTTGATTTCCCTGAAATGCTATGGTAACTCTCTTCTGCCTCTGAGTTTCTTGGCTAAACATTACATTCTAGTTCAAATAATATCTAATTCATAGTGGTTGCTCTAGTTCAATATCTTTGCAATTTATGTATCATTTAACTTTCAGTATTTGTAAAATATAATATACCATTTTTCAAACTGATCACCTATAAAAACAGAATCAGAAATATTCAAACTCTCTATGAGCATCAATTTATACATGGAACAAAAATAATTAATTATGTTAATGACCTTGAGATGCATCACAGTGAATTTTTAATTAGCCATTTTAAAGAAAGACATGAGTTAAAGCATACAAATATGCCTAAGAAACAAGGAAACAAGTCCATCTTATATAACATGAATAATACTTTTGCTCAGGAATATAGACTTCCCCAAAATTGTGAATCTATCGCATTCTTCCTGGACTAAAATTCAAGGAATGATTTCTCAGGGTAACTCATGTTTACCTGTAATCATAGGAACAATTGTGCTTCTAGATTCTTTATTAACACAAGTATTCTTTAGGAAGAACACTTTTGTGTCATAACTCTCAGGAGCCCTGGGGAACTAGTGACTTCAACTTACAGAGAGGCAAGTTTTCTTAACCTCTGATTGTTAAGGATTCTTTGCTATTCTCTTGAGATTAGATAAATTCATAATAGTGCTTAGGACAAGTTAGCAAAGAATATTTTGTTTACAAAAGAGAAGTAATCAAAAAAGTTTCATAGTCATTGTTGATTCAATAATTTTAAATTTTACAAGTTTATAAATATAATTATTTACATTACAATATATAAATAAATCATGCAACTCCAATAAAATTGTATTTTATGAGGGTTTGAATTAACATTATAAGGGGAAGGCAAATCATATACTATTTAAAATTATCAATATGACACAAAACAGACTAAATTTGACCAGCAGTTATTAAATTAAAGAAAATGGCATATATTTTAGAATGGCTTTTACAATGAAAGCAAATAAAAGAGGCTGAATTACAGAGTGAGACTATTAGGAGATATGCTTTGAGGAGATCCTCACACATGGGATTTGAAAATAATGTTAGGTGCCCTCAGATTGTGAGTTCCTACCCCCACAGGCATATCAGAGGAAAGTTGTCCATTTATCATTTTTCTGAAAATGCTTATTAATAGCTCCCAATCAGGAGAGTATCAGAATAAGGGAGAGGCTAAGGGGCTCTAAGGAAAGTCTTGGAAATGAACGCTGAAAAATAGAAGTCTCCACATAGCACTACAGGAAATCAACACAATTATTTTATATATATATATATATATATATATATATATATATATATATTCTTTTTTGGTTGTTTGTTTTGTTTTCCTTTTCTCTTTTTTTTTTTTCCCCTTCCTTTTATCACTGTGTTATCGGATGTCCGGTGTGCCATGACAACTTCCCCCTCTCAATCCCCATTGTCTCCCAATTTTTCATTTAATTTTCAAAGAAGTTTTAGGTCACAGCAAAGTCACAATTATTAATGAAGGTTGGTAGGGAACATTTGGTGGTTAGAAAAGTTAAATCGATGAAAGCAGAAATCCCCCTCTTCTTAGGACCAGAAATGTTTGGCTTCACCGGAGCTGAGAAGGCTCAGCAAGTGTTTCACAAAGTCTCAGCAGATCTTTATCTATTCTCATAATAACTCCATGATATCAGTCTTTCTATGAATATTTTAGACAAAAAAGCAGAACTCTGAAGGATTTCTCCATTTGAGAGAGGCTACAATAATTCCCTGTTATGACAAGAATAATACAGGGTGGATCAAGGTCCATTGGGGAATGGGCAGATTTGCTACCTGGAGAGGAGTATGAAGGAGCATGATGTCCAGGCATCTAACAGAGCCAGACCTTTATAGTGATAGAAATATAACCCTCAAAAGAGGGTAACATTAGGCAAAATACATACAAACTTACACCATCTAAAGCTATTTAAATTACTGCAGAGCACAATTTAATAGAATTTACATCTGTTCTCATGTTTTGTGATTCCAGGGCCCTTTTACACTCTAAAGAACTATTGAAAATCCTTAATAACTTGTATCCATGGAAAACTAACATATTAAGAATTAAAAGTGACACATGTTTAAATAATTATGTAATTATTAAAATAAAAATTTGCAGTTTTAATAAGATCTTAGTTTTTCATAACAAATAAGTCCACTGTCAAGTGTCCTTTCCAAACATATTTCAAAAATATATTATTTTCTAAAACCAAAATAAAATGAGATGAAAGAAATGGATTAATTATTTTGAAAATCTCTTTAATCCTGGCTTACTGGGAGATAGCTGAATTCTCCTATATGCTCTTTCATTCAAATCTAATATATTGGTTTGCTTGAAGAATATGAAGAAAATATTGGCTTCCACAGATATATGATAAGAAAAAAGGAGTATTTGACTAGTGCTTTAATATAATCATGTATATTCTTCTTTAATAATAATTTTTTACACCAAATATAAACAAGTGGTGATTTCTTAATGAAGATTAGAAACTGAAACCATATTAATAAACTTCATATTCTACCAGAGATAAATCCATTATATTTTTAGGCATTTCAGTGGGATTTACCCATGCCTGATTCTGTAACATCAAATTAGTGTTTATCTGAAAAATATTAGCTCACAGAGTGATGCAGATCTTATAGATATGACATTTCATTTTACAATACCAAAATAAACCATTTATTAAAATCACCAGCAATCCTCTCAGACATGTGTTTAAGTATTGGGAAGTTCTTAAGCTCATGCATGGAATACAAGATTTTCTAAAATCTATTTTTCATATGAAACTCAAATTTTATCAGCAACTACTTAAGGTATTTTTAAAAATTGGAGCATTTGTCCATTTACAGAAAATTAATGCAGAAAGTACATAGTTCCCTTATAGCCTCACATGAAGTATACCCTCTTATGGACAGTTTACATGTGTGTATTATTTAAAGCTTCTGTTTACTGATTTTCTGTCTAGATGTTCCATCCATTATTGAAAGTGGTGTACTTAAATCTACTATTACTTAGAACCATCTATTTATCCTTTCAAATCTTACATTATTTGGTTCATGTATTTTGGGTGCATATGTATTTATAATTAAGTCTCCTTGAAATCACCACTTTATCAGAATATAGTATTCTCTACTGTCCTCTGTTACATTTTAAAAATTAGAGCAGTGTAATTTACAGAAAAAATCAAACAGAAAGAACAGTTTTCTGATATAACCTCCACACAAAGGCATTTTTCCCATTATTAAATTTTTATATTAATTTCATGTTTTTGTACAATTGAAAAACAATATTATAATATAATTTTAACTATAGTCTGCCGCTTTGTTTCCGGGCCTGAGGGTGATCAGCCCTGCTGCAGCCC
>JAKSZT010008638.1:2001901-2024071 GCA_026826555.1 Tolypeutes matacus | reverse complement strand
TTTTAGCCAAATGCAGGACCCAAAATAATTCCTCTTCTAGACCAACCGCCTTACGGAAGGGACCCTAGCTGGGCCCGTGGAAATTAATCAAGCACGTCCCACTTTCTGGACTCCCCAGGTTAGCTGAAACTCTGAAGTTAATCAGTGAGGAGTGCTAAAGACGGTGGATTCCGCCCCTTCTGGCGCCGAGCTCCAGCGTCACCGGGCTGCTCAGTAAATCAGTTTGAGTGCAGATTCGCGTCTGCTCTCAGTCTGATGCTGCTTCAGGTCAGCTTATCTTCTCCCCAAAGCTATGGGGCGGTGCAGGCAGCCAGATCAATGTCTAAAAATATAAAATACCCTTCCCTGTCTTCCAACCGAACCCTCCCTTCTTTGGGAAGTGTCCCTTCCTCCTACTCCGCAGCGGCCCGGGTCTTATCCCTGGGTGGCTAGGGAGATCAGCTCCGTTCCCCGACCAAAATCCCCCCTCCGGTTCACCGGGTGCTGACTAGCTTGTTTGCTCTGTTCACACAAGGTCCAAGGGGCGCCAGGCAGCCAGCTCCCCAGAAAATAAACCTTTTTCGCCCCGCCCGTGGCTCCAAATGGCCGTTTTATTTTTTTTTTTCCGTAACCGCGGGGCTCAGCCGCCTGTGCCAACTGCCACCGGCAGCCTCAAAACTCACGAATCTCCACCATTCTGTTCACGCCGCCGATCCGCGCAGATAGATGTCCCAAGCCTCTCACTCCACGCGTGCACAGCACAGACCCCCGGGCAGGACCCCGTCCCCAATCCGCCTTGCTCTGGGAGCTTGCAGTGTGCGTCCTCCTACACCAACGCCATCTTGCCCTAAGTCTCAATGCATGTGTTTTGTGTTGTCATTCAAGTCCCTAAGTCCCTGCTGGATTTTTCTATCTTTTGATCTATCTGTTCTACTATCTGTTTGATTCCAGATATACTGTCTTCCACATCACTAATTCCTTCCTCCACCTGTTTAAATCTACTGTTATGAGCTTCCAGTGTCTTCTTGATTTCTTGGATTATGCCATTCATCACCATCATATCTGTTATCTTTTATTTATGTTTACAGTTTCTTCAGTATGTTCTCCCAGTGTCTTCTTAATATCCTTAATCTCTTCCTTCACTTCATTAAATTAGTCCATGATAATTGTTTGGACATCTTTGATTAGTTTTTCAATGTTCTGCTGCTCTTCCTGGTTTTTAGTTTGTTCATTGGACTGGGCCATGTCTTCCTCTTTCTTAGTATGGTTTTTAATTTTTTGTTGCTCTCTGGTCATCTTTTTATCTTGCTGGGTTTATTCATGTGATTAGTTTCTCTCTTTACTCAAGGGTTTTATGTAATTACTGTTTTTGTGTGTGTTAAGTTTTCTCTTGGACATGTTGTTCTTCTTATTCTTGTCTATTTTTCCCTGTAGGAAAAAATTAGGGCCAGAGAAAGTGAAAGAGGTAAGAAAAGTAAAAGGATAATAATAATAGTACTAGTAATTGTTGGAAGAGGAACTGTTTAAGAACTAGGAAAATGAATATTTAACTCATGTAAGCAGTGTAGAGTAATAGGAGTAAAAACGTGGGGTACCAACAGTGAAATGGGAAAGTATATAGGAAAGTATATAGACCAAATTAAAAGGCTAATATAATGAGGAGAGAAAGAGAAAAGAAAAGAAAAAAGTTAACAAAAGAAAGAAAACAGGATAGATGAAGTAGAAATAAAAACCAGAAAAACTGAGGACTAAACAAAGAGGTGGAATGTAAGAACAACCACAGCAAGCATAAGATAGAATTATGAGGGAAGGAAAGACATAACATTGATATACAAAATCAGTATACACAGAAAAGGGTAAATCAAGGATGAGGAAACACAGTAACCAAGAATCAAGCCACCAGCACTTTCAGGAATTTATCTCTTCATCCAGCTCCCTCCAGATAGATGTCCTGAATCCTCCTACTCTGTGGGTTCCCCATACAGCTAACTTCAGCAGGATCTTGCCCCCTCTCAGCCACTTTTTGTGAGAGAGATCTGCCTATGTTCCAGAGAATAGGAAAAAGATAGGAAGACAAAAAGAATAATAGTAATGGTAATAGCAAAAGGTAGGAGAGCAAACCTACAAGATGTAAGAAATTGAAAGATTAACAAGAGTAAGAAGCACAGAGGAATAAGATTAGGAAAGTGAAATAGAAACAATGAAACAAGAAACAGAATAGGATGAATTAAAGTGCTGGAATGGTGAGAAGAGGGGAAAAGAAAACAACAATGGAAAACAAAAGATATAAAGATGAAGGAGTGAAAAGAAATAGTGTAGGTAGAATAGATCAATAACCAAAAGAATAAAGGGAAAAAAAAGAAAAAAGAAACAAGCAGAGAAAGAAAGGGAGGGGATATGAAACAAGCAAGAAATAAGAAAGCAGCAACTGGTGTTTTAAAAAAGGGAGACAGAAGAAAAACAATCAAAATGGAAAATCAGCCTTCTTTCTTAGACCCCTTAGGATCTTTGCAGGCTGCTGGTGTTCCTCAGTCACTCACCCTGCAGCCTGCCCTCTGCAGGTTTTGAGTAAAGCAAGGGGAAAAAGGAAAAGGAACGTTAAAAAAAAAGAGAGATCCAAGAAAAGCTAATACAAAAAAAGTGTCATATGTTCCCTGTCATAAAGCTTCAGTGGGATGCCTGATAACCTGGTGGATCTTTTCTCAAGGAATAGCCAGGAATCAAACCAGGAAACTCATATATGCTAAGCAGGAATTCTTCCACTGAGCTATTCTGAGCCCTTGGGTCATTTATCCTTTCTGAAGGCTACCCATGCCTTTTCCCTGGGGCAGGTTAGAATACCCTGCAGTCAGCTGGAGTGGTGCTGATTGCTGCCTGTCTCTGATGCAATTCTTCTATTTGCATAGGTGGCTGGGTTTCGGCGTGACCACCAGCCTGAGGTGATCCCCCTCCCCTCTTCCTGATGATGCAGGGTCCTTTCTGATATTCAAGGGGGGCCCAGCTGACTAAACTCACTGCAAAAATATCACTCTATACTCTCCCAGACCTCTCTTCCTCATAGGGAATCTGCCTTCACACTTCCGTTTGAAGCAAGGGGCTCGCTCAGTCTCCACCTAGTCTGTCTGCCCTGAGGGCTGGATTTATGTGTGCCCCTTTCAGCCACTTAAGTAAGAAACCTCCAAATATTCCTGGCTTCCCTATCTGTCCAGTACCCTTCCAGATGTCTCAGAGCACCTTCCCATGAAGCTAGGCATCTGCTCTACTCTCAGTTAGATACAATTTGCCAGGAGTTTACCCTCACTTAATATCTCAGAAGTGGGGGAGGGGAGTCCTTCCTGGCAGCGGGAGGCTTAATAACTCATGATTACTTGTTTTAGCTTCTTCGTATCTCTGACCCTCACTCTTCTGGGAGTTGTAAGCAGTTTCCTGATTTGCTGTGCCCCAAAGCAGATCCCCACAGCAGCCTCTGGCTTTTTCTTTGTTGTTTTAGTGAGAGCTATGAATTATATGTCTAACCCATCAGCCATGTTCCCACAATTCCTGACACCTTGGATTTTTACAACTTTTGGCTATTGGGAAACATTGCTATGAACATCAATGTGCAGATTTCTGATCATGTCACTGCTCTCAGTTATTCTGGGTATATACATAGCAATGGAATTGCTGGGAACCATTGCAAGTCTATATTCAACTTCCTTAGGAACTGCCGAACAGTCCTCCACAGTGGCTGTACCATTCTACATTCCCACCAACAATGAATAAACATTCCTATCTCTCCTAATACTCTCCAACATTCACAGTTTTCTGACTTTTTAATAGTGGCCAGTCTAATAGCTGTTAAATGATATCTCATTATAGTTTTGATTTGCATTTCCCTAATCACTAGTGATGTTGAACATTTTTTCATGTGTTGATTTGCCATTTGTATTTCAACTTTGGACAGTTATCTTTTCAAGTCTTTTGCCCATTTTTTAATCAGATAGTTTGTCTTTCTATTGTTGAGTTGTATGATTTCCTTATATATCATGTATATTTAACCCTTATCAGATATGTGATTGCCAAATATTTTCTTCCATTGTGTCAACTGGCTTTTCACCCTTTTGACAAAGGCCTTTGAGGTGCAAAAGTGTTGAATTTTGAGGAAGTCCCATTTATCTATTATTTCTTTTGTTGCTCCTACTGTACTTTGGGTGGAATGTTTAAGAATCTACCACCTACCACAAGATCTTGAAGATATTTTCCTACATTTTCTTCTAGGAATTTTATGGCTGTTATTTTTATATTTAGATCCTTGATCCATTTTGAGTTAAATTTTGTATTAGGTGTGAGATAGGGATGTTTTTTCTTTCTTTTGGTTATGGCTATCCAGTTCTCCCAGCACCATTTGCTGAATAGACTATTCTGGCCCAGCTGGGTGGGCTTAAAAGCCTTGTCAAAAATCACTTGACTGTAGATGTGAGGATCCATCTCTGTTCCCTTGGTCAATCTGTTTGTCCTTTTGCCAGTACTGTGCTGTTTTTTTTTTTTTTTTTTTACCAGTGTAGCTAAGTAATATGCTTTAATAACCAGAAATGAGGGTCCTCCAACTTTGTTCTTTTTTAAGATATTTTTGGCTATACAGGGCCCTTTCCCTTTCCAAATAAATTTTGGCTTTTTGATTTCTGCAAGAAAGGCTGTTGGGATTTTTATTGGGATTATATTGAGTCTGTAAATTAATTTGAGTATAATTGACATCTTTATGATATCTATTCTTCCAATCCCTGAACACAGAATATTCTTCCATTTATTTAAGTCTTCTTCGGTTTCTTTTAGCAATGTTTTGGAGTTTCCTGAATAAAGGTTCTTTATGTCCTTGATTAAGTTTATTCCAAAATATTTGATTGTTTTACTAGCTATTATAAATGGAATTGTTTTTCTGATTTCCTCTTCAGATTGCACATCAATAATGTATAGAAATGCTGTTGATTTTTGCATATAAATCTTGTATCCTGCCACACTGCTGAACTTGTCTATTAATTCTAGTAGCTTTGTTGTGGATTTTTCAGGATCCTCTAGATATAGGGTCATGTCATCAGCAAATAGTGAAAAGTTTACTTCTTACTTTCCTATTGTGTATCTTTTATTTGTTTGTCTACCCCAGTTGCTCTACTTGGAACTTCTAGCACTATATTGAATAATAACAGTGACAGTGGGCATCCTTTTCTTGTTCCTGATCTCAGCAGGAAAGCTTTTAGTCTTTCAATACTATTTGTAGGTTTTTCATAAATGCACTTTACCATATTGAGAAAAGTTCCTTCTATTCCTCTTTTGGAGTGTTTTTTTGTTTGTTTGTTTGTTTGTTTGTTTTGCTTTTTTATGAAGAAAGGGTGCTGTATTTTATCAAATGCCTTTTCTGCAACAATTAAGAAGACCATGTGATTTTTCTTCTTCAATTTATCAATGTGGTTTAATACACTAATTGATTTTCTTGTGTTGATCCATCCTTGCTTATCTGGGATAAAATACAGTTGATTGTAGTGTATAATTCTTTTAATGTGCTTTTGGATTCTGTTTGCAAGTATTTTGTTGAGAATGTTTGCGTCCCGATACTGGTCTGTAATTCCTATTTGTGGTTTTGATGTGCATTTCCCTAATAGCTAGTGATCTTAAGCCTCTTTTCATGTACTTTTAAGTCATTTCTATATCTTCCTTGGAGAAATGTCTGTTCTTTTGGCCTTTTTATTTGTGTTTTTTTTCTTTTCATTGTTGAGTTCTAGGATTTCTTTATATATTCTGGATATTAAACCCTTATTGCATATGTGGTTTCCAAATATCTTCTCCCATTGAGTAGGTTGCCTTTTCACTTTCTTGACAAATTACTTTGATGCACAAATGTTTTTTAACACTGAGGAGGTTCCATTTGCCTATTTTCTTTTTGTTGATTGTGTTTGGGGATAAAGTCTGAGAAACCATTGCCTACCACAAAATCTTGATGATGCTTACCTACATTTTATTAGGGAAGTTTTATAGTCCTGGTTCTTATATTTAGGTTTTGATAGATTTTGCATTAGTTTTTGCATGGTGTGAGAGGGGTCCTCTTTCATTCTTTTGCATATGGATACCCAATTTTTCCAGCACCATTTGTTGAAAAGATTATTTTTCCCAATTTAGTAGACTTGGAATCTAAGTCAAATATCAATTGGCCATAGATGTGAGGGTCTATTTCTGAGCTCTTAATCTGATTCTGTTGTTCAATATATCTATCCTTACACTAATACCTTGCTGTTTAGAGCCTGTAGCTGTGAAATATGCT
Organism: Tolypeutes matacus; assembly: GCA_026826555.1. Lineage (NCBI taxonomy): Eukaryota > Metazoa > Chordata > Mammalia > Cingulata > Chlamyphoridae > Tolypeutes > Tolypeutes matacus. The sequence continues at coordinate 2,017,800 of JAKSZT010008638.1, read as the reverse complement.
TTAATGTTAGGAGGTGTGAGTCCTCCAACCTCTTTCTTCTTTCTCAAGATGTTTTTGGGTATTCAGAGCCCCCTACCCTTCCAAATGAACTTTATAACTGGCTTTTACTTTTCTGCAAATTAGGCTGTTAGAACTTTGCCCTTATCTGCCAGACAGAGAGTCCAGGGAGCACAAATAGAGGGGACAAAACAGCAGCTATGAGCTACCCTTTCTCTCCCTCCTCTGATGCCCACTTTGCAGACCACAGATTGCAGGTGGACTCAGCCAATGGCATCCTGTCCTCACATGTCTCTTTGTCTACTTCTAATAAAAACCCTTCCTTCTTTTGTTTGCTATATGCCTGCAAAACAACCAAGATTCCTGGTCAGTTACATTGTATTACTCTAGTGCTTCCCTGAGAGAGCTTACAATCAGCTAAAGACCACAGACAACTTTGTCTTCAGAATAAAGAAAAACTTTAAATGAGAAGTAAGGTTACTATATAAACCTTGCTCCTTCTGTCAATTTCACAACACTTGTGAAACTGAAAGCTCAAGACAGGGTCAAAAGAACCCTGCCACAGGGTTCTTTAAACATCTTAAAATGGAATTCATACAGTCCATCCCCTCCATCTTCAAATTTACATTGAATTACAATTCAACTTTTTGTGGGGTGGTTATGAAAATCAAAATCAAACATTAAGGATCCTCACTGGAACATATGGGAGCCATCAGGGACCCTAGCAGATTCCAGTCTGCAATTGGATGCAGTGGCTAGAACATACCCAGCTCTCTAAAGGCAGGAGCTGCTGTTGTCAAAATAGTAGAGGTGTCAGCTGATTTGGTCCAAGAGCACACTTTGTGGTTAAAAGAGCCACACACCACCAGTTTATAATCTCAGGAAAAACCCAGCATGTGTCAGCTCAAAGGCTGATCTTTTATGAAATCCTATTGTCTCCTTCAAATATCTAAATCCTTCACAGTGATACTTTAAATCCAGCACTGCATTGCCCCTGCCTGAAGAAAGTTTGCCTCAAAATTGTGAGATTGTAGTTTCTCTCTTATAATCACTAGGCCCAGACTTCACAAAAAACAAAAACAAACAACAACAACAACAAAAACAAATTAAAAAAAACAAACAAAAAAACACCTTGATTAACCTAGACTTGATATTATTATTTTTCGATGTGCATTATCTTAAAACAGAAACAGATAATAATCAGGCAAGCTATGAGGTAACCATTTTAGTAGAAGCAATTAAAGGTCAACAAGCTCTTGGCCTTACCATAATCTAGAAAACTGAGGTAAAACATGTAAGTAGAGGTGGCCATTTAACTAAAAGAAAATATTTTAATATTATATTTACAGTAGATATGCATTTGGAGTAATTCATGATTTTGAAATTTTATGTAAACAATGGAGCCTTCTGAAATCATTAGGAACCAAATTAAAAATGGTAAATAAGTATCTGAACTAATAGAACCATTGTAATCACTTAAAATAGTTTGAAAAAAAAAAAGAAAAATTGCTGTGGTACACATGCCAGCTCACACTCATAGATTTGAGCAAGAATATAAGAAAAATGTCAAACTAGCAACTCAACAAATATACAGACACCAAGATTTTTTTCTTTGACTAATTTATCTCATAAGACCACTCTAAATGAATTAGCTAACAGTCAGCAAAATGCTTCTGACTTTAAAAAAGAGAAATAGTGTCAACAGGTTACAAAATAAATTCTTGGTGTAGACTCTGGGAAGAAAGGGATGGTGTCCTTGTTACCCCCAGAGTCCCTAAAAGGAACTACATGTGAGCACTCCATGAAATTACCCATTATGGAGTATAAATAAATGAAAAATATGTCAGTATCATACTGGCAGGCAGTCTTTGAAATGGCAGTTCAAAAAAAAAAAAAAGAAATCTTAAATGCCAACCATAAATCCAGGCAAAATCATTAATGCATGGATCACTGAAAGCTTTGCCTCTTCCCTTCTGGACAATCTGAACATTGTCAGATGGACTTTACCAACCTGCACTCTCAAGGGGTTATAATTATATATGTCTCAGGTATTACATGTTCTCTGAATGGGTTGAGGTATTTCCTTGTCATAAAAGAATTCTACAAATGTAGGAAAAAGCTATTAGAAAATGTTTACCCAACGTGGGAAGCACCCTTTGAATTCTCAGGCAACCTTGGAATTCACTGCACTTGAAAGGTTATAAAAAAGGGTGTTGAGTGAGTCCCATCAGCAACACCTCCATTGCCTATACCAACATCATTCTCTGGTCAGGAGGAATAAATCTTTGGGGTATTTAAATTTAAGTTAGCTAAATTATCTGACTGACTCACTTGGTCTGTCTTAGCCAAAAATAATCCTCTTGGTCATCATGGCCCTGAGATCTACACCATCAGGCAAATATCCTTTGTCCAAAATGAGATCATTATAGGGTAGCACATGTACTTGGGACAGTTCACTAGACAGGACTGAATGGTAGTGAAGGGAGATATTTTTTCAGTACTCTATGAGAATAATGGAATATTTTCAGAGATATGTTCAACAGGTTACAGAAGCTTTTATTGAACGTCCACCACGTAAAGACATTTAGTACCCGCAACCTGATGACTTCATATTTCAGAAAAGACATCAGAGATAAACCAATTTTTAGCCTAGCTTCAAAGAACCTTATTAGGTTTGATAACTTCACATGTAACTGTCATATTAGAAAGAATTGTGACTTGAGTACCTTACTCCTATCTAAAATTGGTGCCATTTCCAAGGTGGTTTTATGAAATGGCATATAACCCACAATTAACATTTACCAAAATAACCCAGGAGCAGTTGATACCGTCTGATGTGGAAAGCTTCCACCAAAGAGCATGGAGCAAGAATCTATTGCCCCAAGTGTTTTGGACATTATGTGGAAGTTCTCTGGGTCATGAGGTGCAAACACATGGATTGACAGGTTTGTTAGATCAAAGCGCCTGGAGGGGAAGCTCAGAGAATGAGGTTGGTGGAGGGGCCTTGCCTTACCTAATCTGGGCTCCTACAAGCGTCAAGGAAGGGGCTGGGATAAGCATATGGTGGGCTCTTGCCTTTATTATGACCCAGTAGGGAGGGATAAGGATTTCCCATGTATCTTGGAGGTTAACAATTTCAAACTACAGGGTGCAAAAAACAGATGTGGCAAGGGCCATTTGGAGAAGCTGTGAGCACTTTTTCTCATCCAAGTGATATGAAAACATATGTCTCACTAATAAATTATGCAGCAGGAGAGAGCAGCAGTGGTAAGGGGACAATTGAGAAGAATTGGCAAGGGCTGATCATAGAAACTGAGGTTGGCTGATATAATCCTTAACTGTGGAGGTTTGAATGTTATCAGCTGTGGGTATGTCCAGGGAAGGGCTAACTGGGGTGGTTGCTCAAAAGGGGAACTTATGACTAAGACAGAGAAAATGCTGAGGCACCAGATATAATTTATTTTATGCCACTACACCAAAATTCCCTTTTTAAATTGACATACTTGTGCTTTTATCAGTTTTTATAATTTTGTTTTTACTCTTTTGTTATCCTCTTAAAAAACTTATTTTCCATCCTTTCTCTAGATTTCAAGATAAAATCCTTAGTTAAAATGACATCACTATTAGTTATTCATATTACTATAATCTTAGATCATCCCATAACTCCAGTCAATAAAGTGTTTCTAGCATTATAAATCCAACTAATTTCTTGGTTTGCCAATATCTGTATGATGAAAATGGACCTGAAATAATGTTACACACAGTAGAAATTGATCAATGGGCCAACATAGGAGGTAAATCAGATTACAAATGGTTTGGCATTTTGTGAAAAATCACTCAACCCTTCTACAGATCAATATGGTAAATGCTTTTGGCATTAGGCAACTTTACTTGAAGCTTTAGGCCAGCTTTTCACAATTTTTAACTTTGTGATTAAAACTGATTTTTATGTGTGGAAAACTGAAATAGGTCAGGACCAAAGTTGGGATACATTCTTGGCTGGTTATATGATCAATAAATCTGGTTAAATTCAGGTGATGGAGATGGGACTCCCATATTCAATGACACAGAAATTTAAGGACTCTGATAATTATATATTTATAGACATAAAGAAAACCATGAAATATAGATACTGACTCAATGACAAAAATCCCATGGGCACATGGAAACTAATGTAACATGATTTGATCAATATTCAGATCCTATCTGGAATGGAAATTCAAAATATTAATTAGAAATAACATACATAGATTTTTACATCACTTACATAGAAATGTTTTCTGTTTACTCAATCTCATTCTTTTGGAACATGGCAATGTGGTGATGCTAACAAGACTTCCTCAAAAGGTAGAAAGAAAACAATAGACTTTCAAGGCATTTTCTCCATCAACTCTTGTCCTAACTTTAGATCATATTGGGATGTTTAGTTTCTATAGGATAAAATATAAAAAGCATTTCTCCATTGTTGGTCAGAAAGGCATGGAATATAGTATCTTGCTCCATCTAAATGCAATTCACATAATTAACTTAGGATACTTTTTGCATCAATCCTCAAACCCATAAAAAAGGGAAAATACTCCCAACCTCGAAAGTTTGAAAAAAAAAATTCAATGTTCTTCGAACTCTTCAGACTGAAGTTGACAGCATCACTGCTTTTATAAAACAGATGGCTGCTAGTTATCTTCATTGCCCAAAAAGGTGTACCAGCTCTTATATACAAAGGAACAATGTGGCTTTTATATTAATAAATCTGGTACAGTGAAAAATTAACTAAAAATTTTAACTGACCAAGTTAAGGTATTTCATGATATCAGTCAAGACCAAACATTTCAATGAACAGACATATTTCCTAGTCTAGGTTTTTGATTTAGTGAAATATCATGGAAAATCATACACTTTAGATTTAAATATTTAGTTATAAAATTCCAGCAATATAGTTTTAGTTTCTTGTGCATTAATTATTTTTCAAGATTCTATTCATATTCTTTTTCACCTTCAAGATAGATGGTTGTTCTCAAGACAATTAACAATGGAAAATGGGTTAAAATTGAAGTGTGTCTGGTGGATCAAGACTAAAGTAATAAATATGTTTTCTCAGTAAAAGGGTCATAGCCATAATCTCCCAACTACAAGAGGCTTGTATGTAATAGACTAGCCACCCAACAAATTTTACTGTAATGAAGAAAAGGAAACAATTATTAAAAATTAAAATGGAAACATAGAACAAAATGACAAAATTAGTATACTACAATTGCTAAACAGGAAAAGGGATCAGTGGTGGTGACTTGAAAGTTTTCACCAAGTTCCCAATGAGATAATAGGGAAAATTATAAAAAATGGCAACTGTTAAATAAACTAATATGGCAACCTGCATTTGGAATTGCCATGAGCAGTCCCCTTTATGAAATATGGCCTGGAGTTTTTTAGAAGATAAATATTAGCCAAAGAGCAGTGTGAGTGTAATTAACATCACTGAAGTATATTTGTGAACATGGTTGAAAGAGGAAGATTTGGGTTGAATATGTTGTTAGAAGGAAAATTGGAGGATAAAACATGGGTTTGTATAACACAATGAACCCTGTGGTGGCTGGATATCCTTGTTTGAGTCTTTTGTGGGACCTCAAAAATTATATTCTTAACCTAATCCATTCCTGTGCATATAAACCTATTCTATGTGGGGACTTTTGATTAGATTCAGTTAAGGGACATTTTGATTCAATCACTTATGATTAGATAGCTTCAGTGAAGGGTATCTAAGGGTATCTGTACCAGGTGGGTCTTAATCCTTTTATGGGTGTCTTATATAAACAAGAGGCTAGGCCCACAGAGAAGCTAGAATCTGAAAGAGAAGGTGAGCCTTGAGGAGAAGGCAGAAAGAATGGCAGACCTGCCATTTTGCCTTGCCACATGGCAGAAGTCCAGGATCTAGTAGCCAAACTTTGGTAAGACATTTGATTTTGTCATTTTCACAGCCTTAGAACCATGGAATTTTAAACTAATAATTTCCATTATAAAAGCCAACCCATTTCTGGTATTTTGCTCCTAGCAGCTTTAGCAAACTAAAACACCAAAGATTATGGTTAATAATAGAAATATAAGAATGTTCTTTTAGGACCTATAAAAAATATACATCACTTTTGTAAGGTGTTGATAGGGAGGTGTTATATAGGGAAAAATAAACTTAAGGTAAAATGTGTACTAGAGCTAATATATTAAATAATAACATTCTTGCATCAATTTAACAAAGGTATCACACCAATGCTAAGTTTCAAAACTGGGAGGGAGGGTATGGGAACTTTGCATATTTTATTCTTAGAAAAATGTTATAATGCCATGGAATCAACTGAATTTTCTTGTCCATTAAACTGTTTCACTTTGAGGTTTTCCTAAATGTATATGTGAAGAACTTTACATAAGAACCAAGGCAAGTATATAAATTATGTTCTACCTGTCAATTAACACATTACTGGTAAGAAAGTAAAGGTGGGATATGGTCAGGTGTCCCAACCCACAGGGTGTTTTGAACATCTTGAAAGTTATATAGCTAGGTTTGTCTATGGGATACAGAAGTATCCTTGTTGACATAGGTATGTTTCCTGGATAGATAGTGGCCCACAAAGTAGCTAACAAAATATTAATCATTACTCTTAGGAAATCCTGCTATTTTCTCAAAAAAGAGGGCAAAAAGCTCTGATTTATATAAGCCTCACCTAATAAAAGAAAACAGGCCAATAAGCCAAGGCCTCAATCATAAGGCTTGTATTTACAAACTTTATTCCTTCAATAATGAAATTAAGCTTAATTATAAGTAATGCCTAAGAGTTGCCTCCTGAAAATTTCCTTGTTCCTCATATGTGGCCTTTCTCTACACCAAAATTTGAAAATAAACTCACTACCTTCCCCTAGATGTGGGACATGATTCCAGGGGATAAGCCTCCCTGGCACCAAGGGATTATTACCAAGCATTCACCACCAATGCAATTGGAAAAAACCTTTATCAAAAGGGAAATACTAAGTAAAATATAATTTTTATGTCTAAGAGATTTCAAAGTGAGTCAGGAGGACAATCTGGAGGTTAAACTTATTCAGACTTCAGCTAGAATTCATAAACAGCCAAAGTAAACACCACCTCAAACAAAAGTGCTCCTGAGGACCCTAGGGATGTCCAGACACCATGGGCAGGCAACACAGCCACAGGAAATCAACACCCTCTCAGTGAGACCTACCTGGAAATATATGTAAATATATTTCCTAACATAACATAAATATACTCATTTATAAATTCCTTAATCATGACTCTTCTACTCCTTCTATCTGAACCTATAATTTTCAATTTACCTGTTAAGTACAGTTATCAGAGGTGAAAAGGCTAAGGGTTGTTCATATGCCGATTGTGCCCTGAAACCCAGCAGATATATGGCTAAACCCTACTCTCTTCTTTGTTGGGCTTGCACTGGATAACTAACAAAATTATAAGGACAAGCCCCACCCCAAAACACTGAGTATCTTCAACTGCAAGCAAAACGATTCCATTCCTCTACATTGGTTCTGAGCCTGAAGCAGTCAGAGAAGACATCATTCCAAACCCCTCAAGATTAAGGAATGAACAAAAATGGGGTGGAAGGAGTAACCACTGATCAAAGCAGATTTATTGTTTCTGTAGTTGTTAATTGAATAATTTGTAACATTGATTCAAATAATGATTTTTTTTAAACAAAAGAAAAATGGCCAAGGACTAATCAGAGGAGAAAGCAGAGCATTCCTGATAGGTTATACTTTGAGAAACATTTAATGGTAAGTTTGTCGCCATCTGGTAGTGATAACTTATTTTAAAAAGACAGGTATGCTATAGTAGTTAATGTACAGCTGTTGCCTGCATTGCAAAACCATCTGGTTTAATGAAGACATTCAATGTCAAATAATTATTGTAACTTGCCCCTTCAGAATCCCCTAACTGCTTTCATAAGATACTCTAACCTGCTTGCCATTTGACTTCCATTCCAAATTTCTTGTTTTGAGATTTCTCTGCCCAAATAGTTTATCTTTCAATAAATTTGCAGCTTCAATAATATTGGTGACTTTGTTTCTTTTGATAGCTATATTTTTTATTTTTAAACTTATGAATATATTGAGTTAGTATAATAATATTTAACTTTATGAGATAAAGAAAATTATGAAAAAAACACATTTGGATGGATGGAAAGAATGATGCATACATAAACAGATATGTAATAAAGCCATAAAGCCAAAAGCTCATTGCATCATTTGAGTTAAAGTAATGTGTATATATTTCTCCACTGTAAAATTCTTTCATTTTTTTCTATATCTTTATATTTTCTCTAAGTTGTACAAATTGAAATGAAATAAAACTTTTTGAGTGGCAAGTCCACCACAAATTTGTAAAAAAATCCTTGGTGATTTTCAATTAAAGAACACTGAATTTCACATGATGAGACTTTAAATTATTAAAAAAGAATTCTACATAATAAAACTGATAGAAAGATGTCAACTTTCTCTTCTAAATGTATAACATTTTGTAATATTTTTCCTTATTACCTTAAAGGCAAAGGAATAATTTTTAAAACTACAATTTTAAAGGCCAAAAACAATATCATGTTATAAACAAATACTGTATATAATGCCACAAATGTGCTGTAAAGTACATTTCTTTTAAAAAACACATAGTCATCTGCTCAATTTGTTATTTGAGTGTGTTTAATGCTTATGCACAATGCAAAGGAACAATAAGTATATTGGAGATAGGGGCACTAGAAAATTGAGAAAATAGTGTTACTTCCTAAAGTTTGTTATGAAAATAAGTAGATTTAAATCTTAGAAATATATTTCCTTAGAAATCTTATAAAAAATTCTCCATACACTATTTTGTAATAAATATAGGGCAATGTTTTAAATGTTGATATAATAGCCACTGAATAAACAAACACAAATAACAGGTATAATACGAATATTGCATTTGGAATATATATATTTCATAAACTCAATATATACATTTTAATAATTTATATATGCATGATATGTGGTCTGTAGTAATGTTTGATAAGTTTCAGGTTTCCACATTTTTTAACTACTTTTTTATCTTTAATATTATTGATTTACCAAAAAATACATATTACATTGACTTAGAATGATAAAAAATTAATTTCATTCTCATTTTAAGATCCAACATTCACAAATACATAAAACCAAAGCATTACTTTATCCTTGAGATAAATATTTATTGAATCTATCATCTGTCTATCTATCTACCTACCTACTTACCTATCTATCACATCTAGGTGTGTATGTATGTGTGTGTGCACACAGGTATGTGCTTGTGAATTTACAGTAATGGATACATTTTTTTCTGGCTGAAAATTAATACTATAAGTTTAAAAGGCAAAACAGCTGATAATAGGCTTAAGATTTGGAATGTATAATCAAATATGGGAGTGCATCTCACCTTGTAGCATGCCTGCACCCTTGTCTGGTGCGTGTACTGTTTATCTTTTCCCTCATTTCTCAATAAACTCTTTATTCCCTTTCCTACCCTAAGAATAATAAAATGTGGGTGAGATACTGAAAATCTTGGTAGAAATAGAAATCACTATAAACAGAAACAATGGTTGAAGAGATAAATCTTCATAGGGCAACTCCACATCCTTCCATGTGAGCATGAGGCAGGTACCCCAAATCCAGTGAGCCCAAGATGACACCCCAAAGAAAGTGAAGGGAAAGGAAAAAAGAAAAAGAATAATGCTGAGCTTTTTGTCTGTTTGCTTGTTTCCTTGGGTATTTATCAGCATTTCTTCGTAGACATTTTCAGTACATTAAGATGCTGTCTCCACCTTCACCCTCAAGTCAATTCTACAAGTTCCCTGGTTCCATATGACTTTGCCCCAGACAACATTTCCTTATCAATACCACAAATTATAGGAAACACATAAATATAGCACATCCCTCTTTAAAAAGGAAAGACTATTTAGGGTCATTAGGCTTATGAATAAACACTTGCAAATAAAACCAAAGCCACATGACTGCACACGACCACGAATAATGGTAATTCAAGGAAATTAGGAGGTAATTAAAAATATACCAGATCAACAAACTCTGAGAATAATGTAAAGATTATATATACATATACAAATACATATGAATATGGATATATTGTATAGGTATGTATACATATATATGAAGGATGAGTGAGGGGAAGTGGAAAAAGAATAATGAGATAACAATAGATATTCCAGACATGTATCATGCTTGAACTAAATCAAAAGTAAGAGAAGAAATTGGTGTCTAGAAAACTTACAGAACTAATGATATTTAAAAGTTACTATTTGCGGACGGTAGCATTCTTATAACTGATATACAAATAGTAAAACATAGCTACTAAACATTGTTAATGGTTTACACTATGGTTTACATTTTAAACTGAGCACTTTTATAAATTATCATGATATTTACCATGTCCTGTGTCCATCACTGTAAGGTAATGAAGAACATTTCCACTCACTAAATACTTCCTGTTTGATCTATTCTATTGCTCCCTCCCCATCCCCCTGGGGCCCACGACGATCCCCTGGCTTGACTCATTGGATAACAAGATTCATACTTAACATGCAACAAGAAGTCTTGACACACTGGTTTGTCCTACCCTATTAGGAGCCGCCCTTGCTCTTGAGAGACTCCTGCCTGTCTATTTCTGAACAAATCGGTCCTCCCAAAGATGGGAGTCCAACTCCTTCCCGCTCATTATGTGAGTCTCCGACCACTGATACAACACATTGTGACAGATTGTACACTCACACACTCCCTAGAAGCCTGCTCCAGGTGCACCCTGTCATGAATGTCCCCTCAACCAAAACCCTAAACCAGTGACCCTTCCTTGTCATATTGCCATAAGAGCATTCCCACCTCTGTAATTTCAAACTCATACCCCAAAATCCCCAGTGTTCACCTGGTCCCTCTCCCAACTCTCCTCCCAGAATCCTGGACCTTCTAACGCACCCTTCCCAATCTACCCACCTGTCAACTTACACCACCCAACCCAATAATATCACTACGCTCCTGATCTATCCCTTTAATGTGCAACTACACTCTATCACTTTACCATAGATTACGTCCATATAGGTGATGGCTCACAACCTTCTCTTCTCTTTCTATTCCTTGTAAACCTATCTTTCAGACAATAGCTCTCTGAGACTGCTCAATTTCCTTAATTCATATCAATGAGGTCATGTACTGTTCATCCTTCAATGCCTGGCTTGCTTCACTCAACATAAGATCTTCAAGATTCACCCATGTTATCCCATGTGTTAGTATTTTATTCCTTCTGAGTAATATTCCATTGTATGTATGTACCACATTTTATAACATGGGGGAGATGATAGAGGGAAGATGTTGGGTATATGAGAGTCTCCAGTATTCTGTGTGTGATTTTGCTGTGACCTAAAACTTATTTGAAAACAAAATGAAAAAATAGTGAGACACTGGGGAATGAGAAGGGGAAGGTGCTATGGTACAGACTGGACACCAGATATTGCAGTGGTGAAAGGCAAAATGTCAAAAAATATTTTTAAAAATATTTTTCACTTTTTAAATAACCAAATCTCTTAATTTTATTTTATTTTTAGTTTTTTAAAGTTTTAATGTATTTTATCTCTTACATTTAGTTATTATTATTTCATTTTCCTATTAATTGTATTTGGCTATTGTAATGGCTTCATCTTTGAAGAAACTTTGGATCACAGAAGGGTTACAACTGGGGTGCTGGAGGGTTGTTGGTGTGGGGTGTCAGGGATCGGGGATGCATGGGAGGAAGTTCACCTGAGCATACATGTATGGTATATAAAAATGTTCAAATGTTCACAGGGCATTGTCACAGTGCATGGAGAATCACTCAATAAATGAGAGAATACTGAATTCCCATCCTGGAGAGCTCTGCCACATTCTCTAAGGGAGCAGCAACAGTCCCTCAAGTGCAGGGGCAGTGACTGAGGATGCAGGATGATTCTCTGATGGGCACTTGATATTGATGACTAGCCTTATAAGTCTTTGCTCTTAAAATGAAAACTTAGCCTATTGTTATGAGGTGCCTAAGGGTTGCCTCCTAAGAGCTTCCTTGTTGCTCAAATGTGACCTCTCTCTAAGCCAAACTCAGCATATGAATGTATTAATTTCTTCACAGCATGAGACATGACTCCCGGGGATGAGCCTCCCTGGCACCGAAGGATTGCTACCAAGCATGAACTGGCAAAGTGACTAGAAAAAGACCTCAAATAAAAGAGGGAAAAGGTAAAGACAAATGAGTTTATATGGCTAAGAGAATTCAAAGTGACTTGGGAGGTCATCCCAGAGGTAACGCTTACGCACATCTCAGTAGAATCTCATAGACTTCCAAAGTGGATATCACTCCAAATAGTGGAGCTCCTGAGAGCTCTGGAGACACCTAGGTCCTAGGTCAAGGCAGACAGCTCCAGAGTTTGGTGCCTTGTCAGTAGGCCCTATTTTGAAGTTTGTGCTCCTGAGAGTCACAGAGTTGGACTCAACTGTGTCTTCCCTCCACATGGCTCATTTGTCCCTTCTATTAAAACCTATACTTGTTGCTGGAGTTTGTAGGTATACATCCAGAGACTTGAGTCTTTGGGCTGTCCATGTGCCAGCTGGGCCCGGAACTTTGGTGAAACTGTAACTCCTACCCTACAGCTCATTGGACTCACCCAGGACAACTGGCGGAAAGATCATGATGGACCACAGCCATCCCAGGGAATAGAGTGTGTCTGCAGCTGCAGGCAGGATAGTCCCATCCATGTTCCCCATGGAATATAAGCTTCCTATCAATTGGAGGTGAAGTGGACATCACCATTTCAGACTCCTCAGGATTGGCAGAAGAGCTATGGACTAGAGTGGACTTACTGGTATTCTACTACAGACATATTGTGATTCAAACAATAGAAGAAATTACAACACTGATGTGGATCCAGTGGCCACTGGGGGCTTTGGGGACAGGGAGAGGTAAAAGCAGTTTTAATACAGGGGACTTTTCCAGACTTGAGAATTGTCCTGAGTGACATTGCAATGACAGATATAGGCCATTTTATATCATCATATAACATGCAGAACTCTGTAGGTGAGAGTGTGGTCTACAGTGTGAACTATGGTCCATGTTTAATGGCAAATCCCCAGGATGTGTTTATCAGTTGCAATTATTGTGCCACACTAATGAAGGATGTTTAGGTGGAAGGTTGTGGGAAGTGTGGGAGGTGGGGGATATGGGAATACCTATATTTTTTGTGTAACATTTATGTAATCTAAGAATCTTTTTAAAAAATAAAAAAATTATATAAAAAAGTTATTATTTGCTATGTTTCTCCCAGGAACCATCCTATTATTAAGACCATGTATTAATATTGTATATTTGCTATAGTTCATGAGAGAACATTCTCATATTTGTACTATTAACAACAGTCGATCATCTACCATGGGTTCATATGGCCCCATGCTTTGTACAATCTATCCAAAGAATACATCAAATGTAAGCTATGGAATAAAATTACCTGTAATATTGTGACAATGCTTCTTCATCATTTGTATCAAATGTTCCACCTCAATGCAATTTGTTCATTTTGGGCAATTTATGGGAATCCTGTATGGTATGCATGATTGCTTTGTAAACTCACAAATTCTCTAATAAAAAAGATCAAAAGAAAAACGACAAACTAAAAAATAAATTGCAACTCATATGCTAAAGGGCTAATTTTCCTAATATATAAAGAATACTATAAATCAATAAAGGATACCAACAATCAATAAAAATTAGGAAAAGATCTGTAGACAGTTTTCAGAACATGAAATAAAGATAGCTATTATATTTGAAAAAATGCTTAATCTCACATGTAAAAAATACTGGGATTTAAAACCATTTTTCACATATCATGTTGGCAAAATGTAAAACAAAATAATAGTATGTTTTTTTACAAATTTTGTGTGATGGGCACTCATATGTTGCAGGTAAAAGTTTTCCGTGGAGAAAAATTTATAATAAGAAAGTTATATATGCCTATACTCTCTGGCCTAGTAATTTTTCTTCTTTAGCATGTTAGTCTATAGATACATTCCTCTATGTGTGAAATTATATAATTACACGACTTTACATTGCAGCACCATTTGTAATAACAAATGTTAGAAACAAAGTAAATATCCACCAGTAAGGATTGTTTAAATTACTGTTAACTCTTCAATAGAATGCCTATATTTGCAAAAAATAAGGAGAAAGCTCTCTTTGATTTGGTGTGGAATGTTCTCCATAAAATGCTTACTAAAATGTATAGAATAATATCCAAGATTATTGTTAACTGGAGAAAGTAGAAAAAATGTTACCTTTTGGAAAATAAAAGAAAATAAATACATGACTGATTTTGGAGTGCAAATATCTTGAAGAAAAAGAAAACAGAGAAAAAGAGGCAAGAATATTATAAAATAAAAAAATATTACTAAGAAGGAAGAAAAATTTATATTTGAAAAAAAAAAAAAAACAGTGAATTTAAAAAATCCTACACAATTATTCATATGTTACAGAAAATCTTACCCAAGAAAATTTGAATCTGATTAGAGAATCAAAAAAGTCAGAAGTATCAATTAGTAGACAATTTACCATTCCCGAGTATACTACATGAATGAACCCACTATGAGAGCTCAATATTAAAATGAAAAAAGGAAGGAAAGAAATCACCATGGTAGTAGAACATAAGGCATATAATGTAAACACTCCAAATTAGTAAAGGAGATAGAGAGAAGTAGGAGAAAGAGTATTGAAAAAAATAGAATTTGATTGAAGAAGACATCCTAAAGAAATTAGGTATTTCAAAATTAAATTAACTTTCATTTAAAAATTCCACAAAATATTAGTGATGTAAAAAATGCAATATATGGAGAGTCGGGCCAAGATAGCGTTAGTGTATGAGGGCGCACACTGCAAGCTCCCAGAGCAAGGCGGATTGGGGACAGGGTCCTGCCCGGGGGTCTGTGCTGTGCACGCGTGGAGTGAGAGGCTTGGGAAATCTATCTGCGCGGATCGGCGGCGTGGAACAAATGGTGGAGATTCGTGAGTTTTGAGGCTGCCGGTGGCGGTTGGCACAGGTGGCTGAGCCCCACGGTTACGGAAAAAAAAAATAAAACGGCCGTTTGGAGCCGCGGGCGGGGCGAAAAAGTTTTATTTTCTGGGGATCTGGCTGCCTGGCGCCCCTTGGGACTTGTGTGAACAGAGCAGGCGAGCTGGTCAACACCCAGTGAACCGGAAGGGGAATTTTGGTCGGGCAGCGCGGCTGATTTCCCTGGCCGCCCAGGGATAGGACCCAGGCCGCTGCGGAGCCAGGAGGAAGGGACACTTCCCAAAAAAGGGACGGTTCGGTTGGAAGACAGGGAAGGGTATTTTATATTTTTAGACATTGATCTGGCTGCCTGCACCGCCCCGTGGCTTTGGGGAGCAGATAAGCCGACCTGAAGCAGCATTAGGCTGGGAGCAGACGCGAATCTGCACTCAAACTGATTTACTGAGCAGCCCGGTGACACTGGAGCTCTGCGACAGAAGGGGCGGAGTCCGCCATCTTTAGCACTCCTCACTGACTAACATCAGAGCTTCAGCTAACCTGGGGAGTCCGGAAAGTGGGATGTGCTTGATTAATTTCCACGGGCCCAGCTAGGGTCCCTTCTGTAAGGGGGTTGGTCTAGAGGAGGAATTATTTTGGGTCCTGCATTTGGCTAAAAAAAAAAAAAAATGTGAGGTCACCTCAACAAATGAAAAATAAATTCTTTTTAATTTAGTTTAATAGCTAAAAGCTGCTTCAGGACCTGCATATAGAACCCTGTGGGGAAATTCATTGATAAACACAAGTAGGCAGGAA